>CANXYC010451900.1:0-29927 GCA_948193065.1 Aleurites moluccanus
TATTATTATTTGAGGTTTCTTTATTTAGCTGCTCCATGGGTATGTATGGGTTAATTAGGAGATTAATATTGTGAATGATATATTGATAATTATATTATGAGTGATATGATGGATTATGATGTGATATGTGAATAATACAGCCAACTGCAGAATGTTTGACAGGTTAACAGAATAAGTACAGAACTGCATAATGAATGGTAATTAATAAATAAATAATTAATTGAGTTTTATAGATTATGCATATAGTACTGGGTTCTACAGGTGTCGGTCGCCATTGGCATTTCCCGTGCCCTAGGACCGTCGCGGTCTGGGAAACCGGGTCGTGATATAAAATCATAAATAAATGAAAGTTTAAGGTGAATAGTGGAAATTGATCAATTAGGGTTACAGAATAACTCCAGTTTTATAAATAAGTATAAATTAAAATAAGCTTATTGACTCCCCACTTTGAATTCCAATTCCAGATGAAATTTATAGAATAAATTACAAAAGATTTTGGACCAAAGTGTGATGGATGGAAGTTGGAGGAGTTAGTTGTAATTTTCCAATTGAATTTTTCTATTTATTTCTTACTTAGCCATTTTTAGCTCATCTTCTTCTTCTTCCTTTGGTAGGCCGAACCACCATCTTCTATTTCTTCTTCATTTCTTCACCAAATTTCTTAGAAAATTCATAGAAAACTTGAGTTTGAGTGGTGTTATATCATTTGCCACCATTAGATTACTTGGAGGAGCAAAGGAATTTAAGGATTATTTGAAGGGAGGTTTCGGCCACAACACACCATTTGAGGTAAGGAAGTTGTTTGTTAGTTTTAATAGTTTATTTAGATGTTATTTAGGTTGAATTTGATGGGTTTGGTGGTTAATTGCATAAATTGATGCTAATTGTTAGAAATCTCTAATTTGCCTAGCTTAATTGAAGTTGTAAGAAAGGTTTAATGATTTAGTGTTAGATTTTGTTAATTGGTGTTAGAATTAGTCAATTGGATGTGAATAGACAATTAATTGATATTTTATTTGATGTAGAATTGAAGTTTGGATCAAAGTGTTCTATATAGCTCAATTTGAGAATTTGGGTGGAATTGGCTTGTTCAAAGTAATTTGAAGCATTAGGTAAGTATATTTTACATCAAATATCATGCCTAATTGATTGAATTGATGATTGAAAACCATATGTAAAATCTTCATGTTGGCCGAACCCACCATCACTATTCATTGCCTTAGTTTTCTTTGATTTTTGCCTTGAATTCCCATGCCAATTTGATCCATTTTGATGTTGTTTAATTGTGTTTCTTTGATGCCTATACCATTATTGATAATGTAGTTTGTTGTAGATTGAATTGAGCAAGTCAATTTTGCACCCTAACCTAACCTATTGGCTTGTCATTGTATGCCCACCATGTGTTGATGAAATGCCTAGTTCATTTGCCTTTGGCTATAGGCCTACTATTTGAATGCCATTGTAGTCAGTAACGTTGACATGCCAATTGACCAGCCGATTTTACTTGCCAAACCAACTTTTGTTTCATACCTTTGTTGTTTACCATAGCCCTTATCTTTTATTGTACATCATATATTACAATGCCATTTGTTCAATTGCTAATTGATTCGAAAGATATTGATTATATTGTCTATTGACATGTTATCCATTTATATTGACCTAAATGTGGTTTGATAGAGCTGTCGCTCCGACAGGGTAGTGGGTACATACTGTCGGCAATGTGTATATTGATATTGATGCCCTAGCTGGGAAGGGTTATTGGTCCCAGCCATAGGACCTGATCAGTCTTATGCCTACTTGATATGTGATCGACTGTGTGATTTCACATAGTCTACGTGTTTCAGGGCCCTATATCTGTCTTACCATATGATTCCATGACTTGATATGACCATTGATATTCCTATCGATTTCTGATATTGATTCTGTAAACCAGCTTGATTGACACTATCCCATTGTTTTCTTATCATATATATATATATATATCATTGTTCTATCTTATTTGATTTGTGATGCATATAGATTCACTGAGTATCATCTATACTTACCTTTTTATTGTTTAACTATTTCAGGAGAGGAGTAGGCTGCAGAATCCCATCATCTATCATCCGTTGATTTCTGCTACAGTCATCTGATGTATATATTCTATTTTGTATTACATTTTGGTGTTCATTATCTAGCTGCTCCACGGGGTATGTATGGGTTAGTTAGGAAATGAACATGTATATATGTTATGATGATATTATGAGATATATGATGATGATGATATTATATGATATGTGAATTGATACAGCCATTTGCAGTAAATTACAAAATGATTGACAGAATAACAAAATGGATGGTAGATAACTAAATTGAATTGTGGTTTATAGATTATGCATGTGATACTGGGTTCTACGGGTGCCGATCACCATTGGTATCTCCCGTGCCCTTAGACTGTCGCGATCCAGAAACGGATCGTGATAGAGGTGGTATTAGAGCTTTAGGTTACAAATAGTGGAATTTAGGTTATAGATGAATAGTACCTGAATTGCAGAGGAATAGTGACTAAGTACAGAATGGGGTAGAATTAAGTATACCATAGATCATATGATTTCTTTTGACATTTATTGCTGTTATTATCTGTGATATGTTGTTATTCTGCATTTTTGTCATTTTCTGAGACTGCTTCTATTTTTCCCAACAGATTACAAAGATGTCTGACGAGAGGGATAAAGATACCAGGGAGGTGGAGGTAGCCTCCAATGAGTCACTGGTGAGGGAGATTACTTTATCAGAGGGTCCATCTAGATCCTGACAAACTTCAGAGGATTCTGAGAGGGGCGATGACCCCTGGAGAGTGGAGATGATGCGTGGTTTATTAGAGTTACGGAGAGAGATGGCTGAGATGAGACAGGAGTGACAGTAGGTACCACCACCACCTACTCTAGCAGTAGTGCCTCCACTTGTAGTACTAGAGGCAGTTCTAGTAGCATCGACTCCTGTGCAGCCAGTTGGGGCTCAGAGGGAGCCAGCTGTACAGGGAGGTCGAGGAGTGATAGAGGAGGGTGGAGTATCGATATTTAGCTTTCTGAAGCTAAACCTACCTGAGTTTAGGGGAGATAGGGGTACTAATCCTGTAGATTTCTTGGAGGAGGTAGAAAAGGTAATGAGGAAACTACCTTGTTCTGAGTTGAAAGCTGTGGAGTTGGTTGGGCTATTACTTAAGGGTAAGGCATGGACCGGGTTCTCGAGGAGGATGGAGCCCAGGCTTTATGGTGAGCACCCATCTACATGGGTATAGTTTAGATACGGTCTTATTGATGAGTTTATCACTGAGGGAGTGAAAACCCGTAACCTGATTAGATTTGAGCAGGGAGACAAATCCGTTGAGGAGTATATGGAGGAGTTTATTCGGTTGAGTAGATATGCTACTCATATTGTACCTACAGAGGATAATTTGATTAGTAGGTTTCGGAGGGGTCTTTATGCTGCATTACATAACGCTTTGTTGGCTACTGAGTTCACTTCATTGACTATAGTGATTGACAAGACTACACAGATGGAGGAGAAATACAAGACTGAGAGGGCTAAGAGGGACTAGAAAAGGAAAAGGGTTACAGGATCACAGATTAGGAGGGGGGAGAGCAACTCCCATCCTAGGCAGGTAGAGCCAGTGCCACGATTTGAGCAGAGTTCTACAACTATTAGTCAGAAGAGGAGACTACAGAGTAAGGGACCGCTAGTAGTTTAGTCAGCACCAACCTACTCTCAGGGTTCTTCGAGACCAGTTACTCAGGCACCCATCATTCCTAGTTATGGGTTTTCCAGTCGGAGACATAGAGGGGAGTGTTGGAGACGGACTGGTGCTTGTTTGAGGTGTGGCCAATAGGGCCATTATACTAACAGTAGTCCATTGAGGGCTGATCAGCAGCCATCTATCATGATTTCTAAGCTAGTGGTACAGACGAGTCAGAATCTGGGTAGAGAGGCTACAGGCAGAGGCAGAGGCAGGGGAGGACAGGTTCCCAGTGGTAGTCAGGCTCCAGCTGGTTAGGGTCAGGGCAGAGTGTTTGCTGTCAACACCCAAGAGGCCCAGAGAGCAGACAACGTGGTTACAGGCACTATCTTGATTCAGAATGAGATTGCATATGTCTTATTCAATTATGGTGCTACTCACTCTTTTGTGTCACCATATTTTGCACCTAAATTGAATAAGGAAAGGAGATTGTTAGATGTGCCATTGATGATTGCTACTCCTATGGGCGTTAGTGCTGATGTTGATTATTATTACCTTGATTGTGTTATTGAGATTGATGATGACATCTTGTGTGCTGATTTGATTGAGTTGCCTGTGTTAGAGCTATATGTTATCTTAGGTATGGATTGGTTAATGAGGCACTGAGCGGTTATTGACTATTGTCAGAAGAGGGTTAGATTTCAGTCTGAGGGCAGACAAAGTTTGAGTTTCAGGGCGATATTCGAGAGTTTCGGGTTAACATGATTTCTGCTATCCAGGCTAGGAGAATGATTGTGAAAGGCTGTTCACCCTATTTAGCATATGTGATTAATGTACAGAAGTCTTTTGTACAGTTGGATCAGATACCGGTAGTTCAGGAGTTTCCTGATGTATTTCCTAAGGAGTTGCCAGGATTGCCCCCCTGATAGGGAGATTGAGTTTGAGATTGAGGTGCATGCAGATACTGACCCAATATCTATTCCACCATACATAATGGCTTCAGTTGAACTGAAGGAATTGAAGGTGCAGTTATAGGAGCTATTGGATAGAGGGTTCATCAGGCCGAGTAGTTCTCCTTGGGGTGCACCGGTACTATTTGTGAGGAAGAAAGATGGCTCTTTGAGGATGTGTATAGACTACAAGCAGCTGAATAAGGTGACAGTGAAGAATAAGTATCCATTGCCTCGGATAGATTACTTATTTGATCAGCTACAGGGTGCCAGCCATTTTTCGAAGATTGATTTGAGGTCTGGGTATCATTAATTGAAGATTAAGAAGGTTGATATACCTAAGACTGCTTTCAGAACTCGCTATAGACATTACGAGTTTTTGGTGTTGCCATTCGGGTTGGCCAATGCACTTGCTGCTTTTATGGACCTTATGAATAAGGTGTTCGGGTCATATTTGCATAAGTTTGTCATCGTATTCATTGATGACATACTTATTTATTCCAAGAGTGAGGAGGAGCATATGGAACATCTGAGGATTATGTTGCAGACACTTCGGGAGCATCGGTTGTATGCTAAACTATCTAAATGCTAGTTTTGATTAATCGAAGTGTGCTTCCTTGGGCATGTGATATGCAAGGATGGGATTAAGGTGGATCCTCAGAAGATCGAAGCAATTGCTAATTGGCCCCAGCCTACCAGTGTTTCAGAGGTTCGCAGTTTTCTGGGTGTGGCTAGATATTACTGGAGGTTTGTGAAGGATTTCTCCCAGATTGCAGCTCCACTGACTAGATTGATGAGGAAACAGGAGCGTTATGTCTGGACTGATAAGTGTGACCATAGTTTTCAGACTCTAAAATATTGTCTTATCAGTGCTCCTATTTTGACATTACCAGTTGAGGGGGAGAAATTTACAGTGCATTGTGATGCTTGTCGTATTGGTCTAGGGTGTGTGCTGATGCAGATTGGTAGGGTAATTGCTTATGCTTCTCGTCAATTAAAGAAGCGTGAAGCAAATTATCTGACACAAGATCTTGAGATGGCAGCGGTGATATTTGCCTTGAAGATTTGGAGACATTACTTGGATGGATCGAAATGTGAGATATATACTGATCATAAGAGTCTACAGTATATATTTCAGTAGAAGGATCTGAATCTTAGGCAGCATAGATGGGTAGAGCTTCTTAAGGATTATGACTGTGAGATTCTTTATCACCCAGGTAAGGCCAATGTAATGGCTGATGCATTGAGCAGGAAATCGACGGGCAGTTTAGCTCATATTGTGATTGGCAGGAGGCCATTGATACGAGAGCTGAGGAAGTTAGCAGATTTAGGAGTAAAGTTGGAGTTGGGATCCCAGGATCGAAACCAGGCTCTGATAGCCCAATTTCGGGTGAAGTCACTGTTACTTGATGATATTAAAGTGGCTTAGGATGGAGATCCTTATCTACTGAAGCTCAAGGGAGAGGTACAAAATGGGAGGATGTCAGAGTTTATAATAGAGGATGGGGTATTATGATGTGGGAAATGTATTTATGTACCAGATTTTGATAGGCTACGAGATCGAATTATGAGAGATGCTCATTACTCAGCATACAGTGCACATCCAAGGATTACAAAGATGTACCATGATTTGAGATATGTGTATTGGTGGCCTAGGATGAAGAGAGATGTAGCTCAATTTGTGTCTAAATGCTTAGCCTGTTAGCAGGTTAAGTTTGAGCATCAGAAGCCATCAGGGCTATTTCAGTAGATAGAGTTGCCAGAGTGGAAATGGGAGCAGGTGACTATAGATTTTATAGTTGGTCTACCGAGAACATCAAGGGGTTATGATTCTATTTGGGTGATTGTTGGCCGTCTGACGAAGTTTGCTCATTTTCTGGAGGTTAAGACCAGCTATACGGCAGCTCGGTATGCACAATTGTATGTGGATAAGATTGTGCAACTTCATGGAGTTACATTGATGATCATATCAGAAAGGGGTACACAGTTCACTTCTCGATTTTGGAAGAAGTTTCAGGAGGCTATGGGTACCCAGTTATGGTTCAGTACTGCTTTCCATCTGCAGACTAATGGGCAGTCGGAGAGGACAATTCAAACTTTGGAGGATATGTTGAGATTGTGTGTTCTGGATTTCAAAGGTAACTGGGATTATTATCTGTCATTGATAGAGTTCTCCTACAATAATAGTTTTCACTCTTCTATTGGTATGGCTCCATTTGAAGCACTATATGGTAGAAAATGTAGATCTCCAGTGTGTTGGGTGGACCCGGGCGAGAAGCAGCTTGAGGGGCCAGAGTTGATCCGAGAGACTATGGAAAAGGTGCCTATGATCAGAGATCAGATGAGGACTGCCTTCAGTAGGCAGAAGTGTTATGCTGATCTGAAGAGGAAGGATATATATTTTGCAGTTGGTGATCATGTCTTCCTTAAGGACTCACCGATGAGGGGTGTTACGAGATCTGGGAAGAGGGGTAAGTTATCACTAAAGTTTATAGTCTCGTTTGAGATTCCTGAGAAGTTTGGTAATGTGGCCTATAGATTGGATCTTCCACCCAGTATGAGCCATATACATCCGGTTTTCCATATCTCTATGCTGCGGAAGAATGTGTCTGATCCATCACACAGATTGGAGGTTCAGGATGTGGATCTCAATGATGACTTGTCTTATGAGGAGATTCCAATGGAGATCATTGATCGACAAGTCAGATAGCTATGGAATAAGGAGATCCCGATGGTCAAAGTGCTTTGGAGGAATCAATCCATAGAGGAGTGCACTTGGGAGAGTGAGCAGGAGATGAGGAGCAGATATTCATTCCTGTTCCAGCAGTGAGGTATGTTTTTATTTAAATTCGAGGATGAATTTATTTGTAGGGGGTAGAATGTAATACCTTATAAATTCCTAACTCACATGCATGAATTAATTCTCAGTTTGTGGTTCATTAGTCTTGAAATGATGAGAAATAATTTTAGAGACACAGTTGGAAAGCGAACTTATTACTTTTTCAGAAAGCGGCGGTGTCGGGAACACTACCGAGAAATTTGCAGTCCAGTCAATAAAAGAATTTATGAAGTTGATCTGGGGGGTAAAAGATCGCCATAATTTATATGTAATTTTGGTAAAAAGAAAGAAGTGAAAATCATTTAGGAACACTGAAAAAGTAACCAATGGTAAAATCGTAAATAAATGAAAGTTTAAGGTAAATAGTGAAAATTGATTGGTCGTGGTTACAGAATGACTCCAAAACTATTTTTATAAATAAGTATAAATTAGAATAAGCTTATTGACTCCCCACTTTGAAATCCAATTAGACGAAATTGACAGAATAAATTACAGAAGATTTTGGACCAAAGTGTGATGGATGGAAGTTGGAGGAGTTAGTTGTAATTTGCCAATTGGATTTTCCTATTTATTTCTTACTTAGCCATTTGTAGCTCATCTTCTTCTTCTTCCTTTGGTTGGCCGAACCACCATCTTTCATTTCTTCTTCATCTCTTCCTTATTTCTTCACCAAATTTCTTAGAAAATTCATAGAAAAGTTGAGTTTGAGTGGTGTTTTATCATTTGCCACCATTAGATTGCTTGCAGGAGCAAAGGAATTCAAGGATTCTTTGAAGGGAGGTTTCGGCCACTACACACCATTTGAGGTAAGAAAGTTGTTTGTTGGTTTTAATGGTTTATTTAGATGTTATTTAGGTTGAATTTGATGGGTTTGGTGGTTAATTGCATCAATTGATGCTAATTGTTAGAAATCTCTAATTTGCCTAGCTTAATTGAAGTTGTAATAAAGGGTTTGATGATTTAGTGTTAGATTTTGTGAATTGGTGTTAGAATTAGTTAATTGGATGGGAATAGACAATTAATTGATAGTTTATTTGATGTAGAATTGAAGTTTGGATCAAACTGTTCTATATTATTGAAGTTTGGATCAAACTGTTCTATATAGCTCAATTGGAGAATTTGGGTGGGATTGGCTTGTTCAAAGCAATTTAAAGCATTAGGTGAGTCTATTTTGCATCAAATATCATGTCTAATTGATTGAATTGATGATTGGAAACCATATGTAAATTCTTCATGTTGGCCGAACCCACCATCTCTTTTCATTGCCTTGGTTTTCTTTGATTTTTGCCTTGAATTCCCATGCCAATTTGATCCATTTTGATGTTGTTTAATTGTGTTTCTTTGATGCCTATACTATTGTTGATAATGTAGCTTGTTGTTGATTAAATTGGGCAAGTTAATTTTTTAACCTAACCTAACCTATTGGCTTGCCATTGTATGCCCACCATGTGTTTGATGAAATGCCTAGTTCATTTGCCTTTGGCCTATTGCTTTGTATTCCATAGGCCTACCATTTGAATGCCATTATCTCCAGCGACATTGGCATACCAATTAACCCACCGATTTTCCTTGCCGAACCAACTTTTGTTTCATACCTTTGTTGTTTACCATAGCCCTTATCTTTTATTGTACATCATATATTACAATGCCATTTGTTCAATTGCTAATTGATTCGACAGATATTGATTATATTGACAGCGATGATGATATTATGTGATGCATATAGATTCACTGAGTATCATCTATACTCACCTTTTTATTGTTTAACCATTTCAGGAGAGGTGTAGGCTGCAGAATCCGTCATTTATCATTCGTGGATTTCTGCTACAGTCATCTGATGTATATATTCTATTTTGTATTACATTTTTGGTATTCATTATCTTGCTGCTCCATGGGGTATGTATGGGTTAGTTAGGAAATGAACATGTATATATGTTATGGTGATATTATGAGATATATGATGATGATGATATTATATGATATGTGAATTGATACAACCATTTGTATTAAATTACAAAATGATTGTTAGAATAACAAAATGGATGGTAGATAACTAAAATGAATAATATCTTGTGGTTTATAGATTGTGCATGTGATACTGGATTCTACGGGTGCCGATCGCCATTGGCATCTCCCGTGCCCTAGGGCCATCGTGATCTAGAAACGGGTCGTGACAGAGGTGGTATCAGAGCTCTAGGTTACAGAAAATGAAATTTAGGTTACAGATGAATAGTACCCGAATTACAGAGGAATAGTGACTAAGTACAGAATAGGGTAGAATTAAGTATACCATGGAGCATATGATTTCCTTTGACGTCTATTGTTGTTATCATCTGTGATATGTTATTATTCTGCATTTCTATCATTTTCTGATACTCTTTCTATTTTCCCAACAGATTACAAAGATGTCTGACGAGAGGGATAAAGATACCAGGGAGGTAGAGGTAGCCTCCAATGAGTTACTGGTGAGGGAGATTACTGTATCAGAGGGTCCGTCTAGATCCTGACGGACTTCAGAGGATTCTGAGAGGGGCGATGACTCCTAGAGAGTGGAGATGATGCGTGGTTTATTGGAGTTGCGGAGAGAGATGGATGAGATGAGACGGGAGCGAAAGCAGGTACCGCCACCACCTACTCTAGTAGTAGTGCCTCCACCTGTAGTACCAGAGGTAGTTCTAGTAGCACTAGCTCCTGTGCAACCAGTTAGGACTCAGAGGGAACCAGCTGTACAGGGAGGCCGATGAGTGATAGAGGAGGGTGGAGTATCGATGTTTAGCTTTCTGAAGCTAAACCTACCTGAGTTCAAGGGAGATAGGGGTACTGATCCTGTAGATTTCTTGGAGGAGGTAAAGAAGGTAGTGAGGAGACTACCTTGTTCTGAGTTGAGAGTTGTGGAGTTGGTTGGGCTGTTACTTAAGGGTAAGGCATGGACTTAGTTCTCGAGGAGGATGGAGCCCAGGCTTTATGGTGAGCACCCACCTACATGGGCAGAGTTTAGATAGGGTTTTGTTGATGAGTTTATCACTGAGGGAGTCAAAATCTGTAACCTGATTAGATTTGATTAGTTGGAGTAGGGAGACAGATCAGTTGAGGAGAATGCGGAGGAGTTTATTTGGTGGAGTAGATATGCTACTCATATTATACCTACAAAGGCTGATTTGATTAGTAGGTTTCGGAGGGGTCTTCATGCTGCATTACATAATGCTTTGTTGGCTACAGAGTTCACTTCATTGACTACAGTGATTGACAAGGCTATACAGTTGGAGGAGAAATACAAGACTGAGAGGGCTAAGAGGGACCAGAAAAGGAAAGGGGGTCTAGGATCACAGATTAGGAGGGGGGAGAGCAACTCCCATCCTAGGCAGGTAGAGCCAGTGCCACTGTTTGAGCAGAGATCTACAGCTAGTAGTCAGAGGAGGAGACTACTGAGTAAGGGACAGCCGGTAGTTTAGTCAGCAAGACCAGTTACTCAGGCACCTAACATTCCTAGTTGTGGGTTTTGTGGTCGGAGACATGGAGGAGAGTGTTAGATACGGACTGGTGCTTGTTTGAGGTATGGCTAATAGGGCCGTTATGCTAACAATTGTCCATTGAGGGCTGATCAGTAGCCATCTGTCACGGTTTCTCAGCCAGTGGTACAGGCGAGTTAGAATCTGGGTAGAGAGGCTACAGGCAGAGGCAGAGGCAAGGGAGGACAGGTTCCCAGTGGTAGTCAGGCTCCAACTGGTAGGGGTCAGGGTAGAGTGTTTGCTGTCAATACCCAGGAGGCCCAATGAGCATACAATGTGGTTACAGGTACTATCTTGATTCAGAATGAGATTGCAGATGCCTTATTCGATTCTGGTGCTACTCACTCTTTTGTGTCACCACATTTTACACCTAAATTGAATAAGGAAAGGAGATTATTAGATGTGCCATTGATGAGTGCTACTCCTATGGGTGTTAGTGTTTATGTTAATTATTATTATCCTAATTGTGTTTTTGAGATTAATGATAACATCTTGCGTGCTGATTTGATTGAGTTACCTGTATTAGAGCTAGATGTTATCTTGGGTATGAATTGGTTGACGAGGCACTGAGCGGTTATTGACTGTTATCGGAAGAGAGTTAGATTTCAGCCTGAGGAGCAGCCAGAGTTTATATTTCAGGGTGATATTCGAGAGTTCGGGGTTAACATGATTTCTGCTATCCAGGCTAGGAGGATGATTGGGAAAGGTTATTCAGCGTATTTAGCATATGTGATTGATGTAAAGAAGTTTTTTGTACAGTTGGATGAGATACCGGTAGTTTAGGAGTTTCTTGATGTATTTCCTAAGAAGTTGCTAGGATTGCCTCCTGATAGGGAGATTGAGTTTGAGATTGAGGTGCAGGCAGGCACTGACCCTATATCTATTCCACCATACATAATGGCTCCAGCTGAACTAAAGGAATTGAAGGTGCAGTTACAGGAGTTATTGGATAGAGGGTTCATCAGACCGCGTAGTTCTCTTAAGGGTGCACCGGTACTATTTGTGAGGAAGAAAGATGGCTCTTTAAGGATGTGTATAGACTATAGGCAGCTGAATAAGGTGACAATGAAGAACAAGTATCCATTGCCTTAGATAGATGACTTGTTTGATTAGCTATAGGGTGCTAGCCATTTTTCGAAGATTGATTTGAGGTCTAGGTATTATCAATTGAAGATTAAGAAGGGTGATATACCTAAGACTGCTTTCAGAACCCGCTATGGACATTACGAGTTTTTGGTGTTGTCATTCGGGTTGACCAATGCAGCTGCTGCTTTTATGGACCTTATGAACAGGGTGTTCATGCCATATTTGAATAAGTTTTTCATCGTATTCATTGATGACATACTTATTTATTCCAGGAGTGAGGAGGAGCACATGGAACATCTGAGAATTGTGTTGCAGATACTTCGGGAGCATCGGTTGTATGCTAAACTATCTAAATGCCAGTTCTGATTAATCAAAGTGTGCTTCCTTAGGCATGTGATATGCAAGGATGGGATTAAGGTGGATCCTCAGAAGATCGAAGCAATTGCTAATTGGCCCCAGCCTACCAGTGTTTCAGAGGTTCACAGTTTTCTGGGTGTGGCTAGATATTACTGGAGGTTTGTGAAGGATTTCTCCCAGATTGCAGCTCCACTGACTAGATTAATGAGAAAACAGGAGCGTTATGTCTGGACTGATGAGTGTGATCATAGTTTTCAGACTCTGAAGTATTATCTTATCAGTGCTCCAGTTTTGACATTATCAGTTGAGGGGGAGAAATTTACAATGTATTGTGATGCTTCTCGGACTGGTCTGGGTGGTGTGGTGATGCAGATTGGTAGGGTAATTGCTTATGCTTCTTGTCAGTTAAAGAAGCATGAAGCAAATTATCCAACACATCATCTTGAGATGGCAGCGTTGATACTTGCCTTGAAGATTTGGAGATATTGCTTAGATGGATCGAAATGTGAGATATATACTGATCATAAGAGTCTACAGTATATATTTTAGCAGAAGGATCTAAATCTTAGGCAGCACATATGGGTAGAGCTTCTTAATGATTGTGACTACGAGATTCTTTATCACCCGGGTAAGGCCAATGTAGTGGCCAATGCATTGAGTAGGAAATCGATGGACAGTTTAGCTCATATTGTGATTGGCAGGAGGCCATTGATCCGAGAGATGAGGAAGTTAGCAAATTTAGGAGTAGAGTTGGAGTTGGGATCCCAGGATCAGAACCAGGCTCTGATAGCCCAATTTCAGGTGGAGCCATTGTTACTTGATGATATTAAAGTGGCTCAGGACAGAGATCTTTATCTACTGAAGCTCAAGGGAGAGGTACAGAATGGGAGGATGTCAGAGTTTACAGTAGATGATAGGGTATGGAGATGTGGGAAGCGTATTTGTGTACCAGATTTTAATGGGCTACGGGATTGGATTATGAGAGAGGCTCATTACTCAACGTACGGTGTACATCCAGGGATTACCAAAATGGACCATAATTTGAGAGATGTATATTGGTGGCCTAGGATGAAGAGAGATGTAGCTCAATTTGTGTCTAAATGCTTAGCCTGTCAGCAGATTAAGTTCCAGCATCAAAAGCCATCAGTGCTATTTCAGGAGATAGAGTTGCCAAAGTGGAAATGGGAGCAGGTGACTATGGATTTTATAGTTAGTCTACCGAGGACTTCGAGGGGTTATGATTCTATTTAGGTGATTGTTGATCGTCTGACAAAGTCTGCTCATTTTCTGGAGGTTAAGACCTGTTACATGTTAGCTCAGTATGCACAATTGGATGTGGATAAGATTGTGCGACTTCATGGAGTTCTATTGATGATCATATCAGAAAGGGGTACACAGTTTACTTCTCGATTTTGGCAGAAGTTTGAGGCTTTGGATACCCAGTTACAGTTCAGTACTACTTTCCATCCGCAGACTGATGGGTAGTCGGAGAGGACAATCAAGACTTTGAAAGATATTTTGAGATTGTGTGTTCTGGATTTCAAAGGTAACTGGGATTATTATCTTTCATTGATAGAGTTCTCCTACAACAATAGTTTTCACTCTTCTATTGGTATGGCTCCATTTGAAGCACTATATGGTAAAAAATGTAGATCTCTAGTGTGTTGGGTGGAGCCGGGAGAGAAGCAGCTTGAGAGGCTAGAGTTGATCTGAGAGACTACGGAAAAGGTGCCTATGATCAGAGATCGGATGAGGACTACCATCAGTAGGTAGAAGAGTTATGCGGATCCAAAGAGGAAGGATGTACATTTTGTAGTTGGTGATCATGTCTTCCTTAAGGACTCACCGATGAGGGGTGTTATGAGATCTGGGAAGAGGGGTAAGTTATCACTAAAGTTTATAGTCTCGTTTGAGATTCCTGAGAAGTTTGGTAATGTGGCCTATAGATTGGATCTTCCACCAGTATGAGCCATATACATCCGGTTTTCCATATCTCTATGCTGCGGAAGAATGTGTCTGATCCATCACACAGATTGGAGGTTCAGGATGTGGATCTCAGTGATGACTTGTCTTATGAGGAGATTCCAATGGAGATCATTGATCGACAAGTCAGACAGCTATGGAATAAGGAGATCCCGATGGTCAAAGTTCTTTGGAGGAATCAATCCATAGAGGAGTGCACTTGGGAGAGTGAGCAGGAGATGAGGAGCAGATATTCATTCCTGTTCCAGCAGTGAGGTATGTTTTTATTTAAATTCGAGGATGAATTTATTTGTATGGGGTAGAATGTAATACCTTATAAATTCCTAACTCACATGCATGAATTAATTTTCAGTTTGTGGTTCATTAGTCTTGAAATGATGAGAAATAATTTTAGAGACAAAGTTGGAAAGCGAACTTATTACTTTTTCAGAAAGCGGCGGTGTCGGGAACACTACCGAAAAATTTGCAGTCCAGTCAATAAAAGAATTTATGAAGTTGATCTATGGTTAAAAGATCACCATAATTTATGTGTAATTTTGGTAAAAAGAAAGAAGTGAAAATCATTTAGAAACACTGAAAAAGTAACCAATGGCAAAATCGTAAATAAATGAAAGTTTAAGGTGAATAGTGGAAATTGGTCGGTCGGAGTTACAGAATGACTCCATAACTATTTTTATAAATAAGTATAAATTAGAATAAGTTTATTGACTCCCACTTTGAAATCCAATTCCAGATGGAATTGACAGAATAAATTATAGAAGATTTTGGACCAAAGTGTGATGGATGGAAGTTGGAGGAGTTAGTTATAATTTGCCAATTGGATTTTTCTATTTATTTCTTACTTAGCCATTTTTAGCTCTTCTTCCTTTGGTAGGCCGAACCACCATCTTCCATTTCTTCTTCATCTCTTCTTCATTTCTTCATCAAATTTCTTAGAAAATTCATAGAAAAGTTGACTTTGAGTGGTGTTTTATCATTTGCCACCATTAGATTGCTTGCAGGAGCAAAGGAATTCAAGGATTCTTTGAAGGGAGGTTTCGGCCACTACACACCATTTGAGGTAAGGAAGTTGTTTATTAGTTTTAATGGTTTATTTAGATGTTATTTAGGTTGAATTTGATGGGTTTGGTGGTTAATTGCATCATTTGATGCTAATTATTAGAAATCCCTAATTTTCCTAGCTTAATTGAAGTTGTAAGAAAGGGTTTGATGATTTAGTGTTAGATTTTGTTAATTGGTGTTAGAATTAGTCAATTGGATGTGAATAGACAATTAATTGATGGTTTATTTGATGTAGAATTGATGTTTGGATCAAACTGATCTATATAGCTCAATTAGAGAATTTGGGTGGAATTAGCTTGTTCAAAGAAATTTGAAGCATTAGGTGAGTCTATTTTGCATCAAATATCATGTCTAATTGATTGAATTGATGATTGGAAACCATATGTAAAATCTTCATGTTGGCCGAACCCATTATCACTATTCATTACCTTGGTTTTCTTTGATTTTTGCCTTGAATTCCCATGCCAATTTGATCCATTTTGATATTGTTTAATTGTGTTTCTTTGATGCCTATACCATTGTTTATAATGTAGCTTGTTGTTGATTGAATTGGGCAAGTCAATTTTGTACCCTAACCTAACCTATTGGCTTGCCATTTTATGCCCACCATGTGCTTGATGAAATGCCTAGTTCATTTGCCTTTGGCCTATTACTTTGTATTCCATAGGCCTACCATTTGAATGCCATTGTCGCCAGCGACGTTGGCATGCCAATTGACCCGCCGATTTTCCTTGCCGAACCAACTTTTGTTTCATACCTTTGTTGTTTACCATAGCCCTTATCTTTGATTGTACATCGTATATTACAATGCCATTTGTTCAATTGCTAATTGATTCGAAAGATATTGATTATATTGACAGCGATGATACCATTATTGCATAATGGTGTCTATTGACATGTTATCCATTTATATTGACCTAAATGTGGTTTGACAGAGCTGCCTTTCAGATAGGGTAGTGGGTACATACTGTCAGCAATGTGTACATTGATATTGATGCCCTAACTGGGAAGGGTTATTGGTTCCAACTATAGGACCTGATCAGTCTTATGCCTACTTGATATGTGATCGACTGTGTGATTTCACATAGTCTACGTGTTTCAGGGCCCTATATTTGTCTTATCATATGATTCCATGACTTGATATGACCATTGATATTCCTATCGATTTCTAATACTGATTCTGTAAACCAGCTTGATTGACATTGTCCCATTGTTTTCTTATCATATATATATATATACCATTGTTCTATCTTATTTAATTTGTGATGCATATAGATTCACTGAGTATCGTCTATACTCACCTTTTTATTGTTTAACCATTCCAGGAGAGGGGTAAGCTGTAGAATCATGTCGTCTATCATTCGTGGATTTCTGCTACAGTCATCTAATGTATATATTCTATTTTGTATTACATTTTTAGTGTTCATTATCTAGCTGCTCCATGGAGTATGTATGGGTTAGTTAGGAAATGAACATATATATATGTTATGATGATATTATGAGATATATGATGATGATATTATATGATATGTGAATTGATACAACCATTTGCAGTAAACTACAAAATGATTGACAGAATAACAGAATGGATGGTAGATAACTAAAATGAATAATATATTATGGTTTATAGATTGTGCATGTGATACTGGGTTCTACGGGTGTCAGTCGCCATTGGCATCTCCCATGCCCTAGAATCGTTACGATCCGAAAACGGGTCATAAGAGTATGCTACTCATATTGTTCCTACTGAGGTGGATCTGATCAGCAGATTTAGAAGGGGTCTACATACTGCACTTCATAATGCATTATTGGCTACATAATTCACTTCTCTGACGACTATTATTGATAAGGCTACACAGATGGAAGAAAAGTATAAAACAAAGAGGGCTAAAAGGGATCAAAAGAGAAAAGGGTGTCCCGGAGCTTAGAGCAGAAGGGGGGATAGCAGTTCCTAGCCTAGACAGGTAGAGCCAGTGCCTCGGTTTGATAAGACACCTTCATTAGGTAGTCAGAGGAGGGAGGTTCAGAGTAGGGACCACCAGTGGTACAGTCAGTACCTGCTTATTCAGAGGGTTCCTCCATATCAACTGCACAGACTCCTAGTGTACCTATTTATGGTTTCTGTGGACGAAGGCATGGAAAGGAGTGTTGGCGTCAGTTGGGTGCCTGCCTGAGATGTGGCAGCATGTTCATTATGTTAGCAGATGTCTTATGTGGGGTGAGCAGCAACCATCTGCTATGGTTTCTTAGTTGACGGTATAGATGAGTCAGAATATGGCCAGAGAGACTTCAGGTAGAGGCAGAGGCAGAGGAGGACAGGCTCCCAGTAGTAGTTAGGCCTTAACGGGCAGAGGTCAGGGCAGAGTATTTATAGTCAATACCCAGGAGGCACAGAGATTAGATAACGTGGTCACAGGTACTATTCTGATTCAGAATGAGATTGTAGATGCCTTATTTGATTATAGTGCTACTCATTCTTTTGTGTCACCTCACTTTGCACCTAAATTGAATAAGGAAAGGAAATTGTTGCATGTGCCTTTAGTGATTGCTACCCAATGGTTGAGAGTATTGATGTGGATTATTTCCATCCTGACTGTGTGATTGAAACTGATGATAACATATTACGTGCTAATTTGATTGAACTACCGACGTTAGAGTTAGATGTGATTTTGGGTATGGATTGGCTTACGAGACATCGGGCAGTCATTGATTGTTATCAGAAAAAGGTCAAGTTTTAGCCTGAGGGGCAGCCAAAGTTTGAGTTTCAGGGCGACATACCAGAGTTCAGGGTTAATTTGGTTTCTGCTATCCAGGCTAGGAGGATGATAGGGAAAGGTTGTTCAGCATATTTGGCTCACGTTATAGATCTGTAAAAGTCTTCTGTAGAGCTTGATCAATACTGATAGTTCAGGAGTTTCCGGATGTATTTCCTGAGGAATTACCAGGATTGCCCCCAAATAGGGAGATTGAGGTGCATGCAGGCACCGACCCTATATCTATTCATCCTTACAGAATGGCACAAGCAAAATTGAAAGAATTGAAGGTGCAGTTGCAGGAGTTATTGGATAGAGGATTTATTAGACCGAGTAGTTCACCTTGGGGTGCTCCAGTGTTGTTTGTAAAGAAGAAGGATGGCTCCTTGAGAATGTGTATAGATTATAGACAGCTAAACAAGGTGACAGTGAAGAATAAATATCTGTTGCCTCAGATAGATGACTTGTTTGATCAGCTGCAGAGTGCCAATCAATTTTCGAAGATTGATAGGAGGTATGGGTATCACTAGTTGAAGATTAAGAAGGGTGATGTACCTAAGACTGCCTTCAAGACTCGTTATGGGCATTATGCGTTCTTAGTGTTGCCATTCGGGTTAACCAATGCACCGACTGCTTTCATGGAATTGATGAATAGGGTGTTCAAGCCATTCTTGGATAAGTTTGTCATAGTATTCATTGATAACATACTTATCTATTCTAGGAGTAAGGAGGAGCATGCAGAGCACTTGAGGATTATATTACAGACACTTGGGAGCATCAGTTGTATGCTAAGCTATCTAAATGCCAGTTCTGGATAACCGAAGTGTGTTTTTTGGGGCATTTGATTTGTAAAGATGATATCAAGGTAGATCCTTAGAAAGTTGAAGTCGTGGTGAATTGGTCTCAAACTACCAATGTTTTTGAAGTTCATTATTTTCTGGGTATGACAGGGTATTATAGGAGGTTTGTGAAGGATTTTTCCAGAATTGCAGCTCCATTGACTAAGCTAATATGGAAACAGGAGCGTTATCTGTGAACTGATGAGTGTGAGCGCAATTTCTAGACTTTGAAGTCCTGTCTCACAAGTGCTCCAGTGTTAGCATTACCAGCAGAAGGAGAGAAATTTACTATGTATTATGATGCTTCACGAGTCGGATTGGGATTGTATTGATGCAGAATCGGAGAGTAATTGCTTATGCTTCTCGGCAATTAAAGAAGCATGAAGCGAATTATTTGACATATGATTTGGAGATGGCGACTGTGGTATTTGCATTGAAGATTTTGAGGCATTATCTATATGGATCTAAATGTGAGATATATACTGATCATAAGAGTTTGCAGTAAATATTTCAGCAGAAGGATATGAATCTCCGGCGGTGTAGATGGGTGGAGTTTCGTAAGGATTATGACTATGAAATCCTGTATCATCCGGGCAAAGTTAATGTGGTAGCTGATGCTTTGAGCCAGAAGTCTATGGGTAGTCTAGCTCATATCATGGTTGGCAGAAGACCCTTGATCCGAGAGATGAGGGAGTTAACAGATATGGGTATAGAGTTGGATTTGGGATCCCAGGATTGTAACCAGGCTCTGATAGCCCAATTTCGGGTGAAGTCACTATTGCTTGATGATATTAAAATGGCTTAAGATAGGGATCCATATCTAATGAAGCTTAAGGGAGAGGTACAAAATGGAAAGATGTCAGAGTTTACAGTGGATGGTGATGTACTGAAGTGTGGGAAACGGATATGTGTACCTGATATTGATGGGCTGTAGGATCAAATTATGAGAGAGGCTCATTATTCTTCATACATTGTACATCCAAGCATTACCAAGATGTACCATAAACTGAGGGATGTGTATTGGTGGCCTGGTATGAAGGGAGATGTAGCACAATTTGTCTCCAAATGCTTAACCTATTAGCAGGTTAAGTTTGAGTATCAGAAGCCATCGGGTTTGCTTCAGGTGATTGAGTTTCCAAAGTGGAAATGGGAGCGGGTTACCATGAATTTTGTAGTTGGTCTACCGGGGACTACGAGGGGTTATGACTCCATATGGGTGATTATAGACTGGTTAAGGAAATCTGCTCATTTTCTGGAGGTTAAGACCAATTATTCGGCAGCTCAGTACGCACAATTGTATGTGGATAAAATTGTGCAACTTCATGGAGTTCCATTGATGATCATCTTAGATAGAGGTACACAGTTTACTTCACGATTTTGGCAGAAATTTCAGGAGGCCTTGGGTACTCAATTACGATTCAGTACTGCTTTCCATCCGCAGATTGATGGACAGTCAGAGAGAACAATCCATACTTTGGAAGATATGCTTCGATTGTGTGTTTTGGATTGCAAAGGTAACTAGGATCAATATCTACCATTGATCGAATTCTCATAAAACAACAGTTATCACTCTTCTATTGGTATGGCTCCATTTGAAGCACTATATGGTAGGAAGGGTAGATCTCCAGTGTGTTGGGTAGAACTAGGAGAGAAAAAGCTAGAAGAGCCAGAGTTGATCAGAGAAATAATGGAAAAGGTGCCTATGATTAGGGATCGGATAAAGACTGCTTTCAGTAGGAAGAAGAGCTATGCCGATCCAAAGCGGAAAGATGTACATTTTACAGTTGGTAATCATGTCTTCTTTAAGATCTCACCGATGAGAGGTATTATGAGATTTGGAAAGAAGGAAAAGTTGTCACCAAGGTTTATAGGTCCATTCGTGATTCTTGAGAAGATAGGTAATGTGGCCTATAGACTGGCTCTTCCACCTAATATGAGCCATGTTCATCCGATTTTTCACATCTCGATGCTGCAGAAATAAGTGGCCGATCCTTCAAACATATTGGAAGTACAAGATGTGGGGTTCAATGAGGACTTATCGTATGAGAAGATTCCAGTAGAAATAATTGATCGACAAGTCAGACAGTTGCGAAAAAAGGAGATACCAATGGTAAAAGTGCTCTGGAGAAACCAATCGATGGAAGAGTGCACTTGGGAGAGTGAACAGGAGATAAATGACAGATATCCATTCCTGTTCCAGCAATGAGGTATGCATTTTATTTAAATTCAAGGACGAATTTATTTGAAAGGGGGTAGAATGTAATACCCTATGAAGTCATAACTTTTATGCATGATTTAATTCTCAGTATATGGTTTAAATGCATTGAAATGATGGGAAATAATTTTAGAGACATAATTAGAAAGCGAATGAAATACCTTTCCGAAAATCAGTGGTATCGGGAACACTGCCGATAAATTAGCTGTCCGGTCAACAAATGAATTTCTGATTCTAACCAGGGGGTAAAAGATCATATAAATGAATGTGTAATTTTGGTAAAAAGAAAGAGGTGAAAATATTTAGGAACACTGAAAAAGTAACCAATGACAAAACCGTAAATAAATAAAACTTCGAAGGAAATAGTGAAAATTGGTCTGTCTGAATTTTAGAATGACTCTGAAACTATTTTTATAAATAATTATAAATTAAAATAAGCCTTTTGATTCCCCACTTTGAAATTCAATTCTCAATAGAATTGCCAGAATAAATTACAGAAGAAGTTGGGATCAAAATATAATTACTTGAAAGTTTAAAGACCAAAATGCAATTTGCCATTATGAACTTAATATATAAGCAATGCCTTAGAAAAATTCTCCATCTTCTTCTTCTTTGTTCTTGGTGGCCGAACCATTCCCTTTCCTTTTTCCTCCATTCTTCTTCATTTTTCCAACCAAATTGCTTAAGAAAAGTCAAAGAAAACTTAAGATTCACCTTTGTTCTTTCATCCTCCATCCTTGAATTGCTTGGAAAACTTAGGGAAACCAAGGAATTTCTTCCAAGCCAATTCAGGTTCACCAGCCATTTAAGGTAAGAAATTATTTTGTTTAGTTTTATGGTTTATTTGAATGATTTAGACATTGAATTGGATGGATTTTAAGTTAGATTGCATCAATTGATGCATTTGGGTAGAAATCCCTAAATTCCAAACCCTAATGAAAGTTTTTTACTTTAGCTATTTGAATTAATATTAGTTAATGTTAATTAAGCTTATAATATGTTAATTGGAGGCTAAAGGATAATGATTTTGTGGTTATTTTGACGTAGAACACAAAGATTACACAAGTTGCCTATATTGCCTCCTTTAAAGGAAATTGGTGGAAATCAATTTTTCAAAGCAATTGGAAGCTTTAGGTGAGTTCTATATGCATCATTTACCATGCCTATTGCCTTAGAATTGAAATTGGAAACCTATTGTGAAATTCAAATTTTGGCAGAATGGCCTTTACTATTCATTGCCTTGATTTTGCTTTGTTTTTCCTTTGTATTTCATAGCCAATTTGCCCATTCAATGTTGCCCACCAAGTGTTTGACAAAATTCCTAGTTATTTGCCATTGGCTTATTGCATTTTTCTTCCATAGGCCTACCATTTAAATGCCATCGTCTCCAGTAACATTGGCATGCCAATTGGCCTACCGATTTCCTTTGTATAACCAACCTTTGTTCCATACCTTTGTTTTTTACCAAACTGATTATCATTGACTGTATATTGTATATTGCAATGCCATTGATTGAATTGCTACTTGAATTGAATGATATTAAGCTTATTGCCTTGGATGATACCATTATTGCATAATGGTGTATATTGATATGTTTCATTCTTATATTGACCCTAATATGGTTTGACAGAGTTGCCACTCCGACAAGGTAGTGGGTACATACTGTCGGCAATGTGCACATTGATTTACTGATGCCCTAGCTGGGAAGGGTTATGGTCTTGGCCATAAGACCTTATCAATCTTATGCTTAGTAATACTGATATTACTAGAGACTATATGTTTATATATAGTCCATACTATACTGGCCCTTTATCTGTCTTTCCATATTACTCTTTTACCTTTGATATGACTATTGACCATTCTGTCATTTTTCAATATTGATTCTGTAATCTGTTTATATTAATCGACTATCATTATTGTTACCATTTGAGATTGATCCAAACCATATTCATTGGCGATGCATATAGATTCATTGAGTATCTTATATACTCACCCATTTCTCTATTTTCCCATTTCAGGTGCTGAGTAGGTAGCAGAATCCCAAGTTCAGACTCTATGTGGATTTCTGCCATCTTTTGTCATCTATGTAATTATTCTGAATTCTGTAATTTTAGTGTTCATGTTCTAGTTGTTTTATAGGGTATATATGGGTTAGTTAGGATATGAACATGTATCTGTATATATATATGATGATGTTTTATGGTATATAATGCTAATATGATATGTGATGGTGATTATTACAGCCAACTGCACTAGATTACAGAAAGAATGGCAGAATGATAGAATAACTGGTAATTAAGTAAAATGAATAATTAATTGATGGTTATAGATTATGCATGTGATACTAGATTCTATGGGTGCCAGTCGCCATTATCATCTCCTACATTCTAAGACCGTCGTGATCCGGAAATGAGTCGTGATAAGCTGGTTTGGCTTTTATATGGGAAGACCTATCAAAGCTTTTTATATGGCCAGTCATATTAGTTAAAATTGGTGTCCCTTGTTACTAATCAGAATGGGTGATGAATGTTTTAGCAGATGAACTTCTATGGTATCATGATATTCAAAAGTATATGGAAAGGGGGATTTTCTAAAAGGAGCTTAAAGAAATAATAAAGCCATCATAAGGAGGATGACAATGCAATTCATATTGATAGCTGGGAAGAATGCATGATGGTGTACTTTTGAGATGTATATATGACAAGGAAGCTAAACATGTGATGAAAGAGGTACATGCTAGGGTGTACGGATCACATATGAACGGAAGAGAGTTAGCTAAGAATATTTTTAGACAAGGATATTTTTGGTTGACCATGGAAAAGGACTATATAAGTTTGGTGCATTCTTCCCATGCTTACTAAAATCCATAGGAATCTAAAACATTTGCCACCATATATGTTTCAAGGGTTGTCATCTCCATGACCTTTTATTGTTTGAGGAATAAATATTATTTGAAAATTACACCTTCAGCCATAAATGGTCATGAATTCATTGTGGTAGCCATTGATTACTTCTCCAAATAGGTGGAAGCAGAATCCTACAAAAAGCTGGTGGCAAAACAAATGGCAATGTTTAGAGAAAAGAATTTGATTGCTAGGTACGAATTTCCCCATCACATAGTAATTGACAATGGAGTTCAGTTTCAAGGAGAAGTCATAGGTTTGCTTAAAAGTTATAGGATAAAATAACATAAGTCTACTCTTTGTAGGCTTCAAGCCAATGAAACAATTGAAGCCGCTAATAAAAATATAAAAAAAGATGATTAGTACCTACATGGATTGGGCCGAAAAGTTGTCATTTGCTTTATGGGGGTATAGGACGACTACTAGATGTTCAACTAACATGACTCCTTATTTCTTACTATATGTATAGAGGCATTTTTGCCTATTGAGATTGAGATACAGTCTTTGAGAGTAGTGATAGAGGTAGATATTCCTGAGCATAAAAGGATTGAGAACATATATTCAGAATTGGTCTTATTGGATGAAAAGAGATTGGAGGCCATATGCAGAACTTAAATCTATCAAAGAAGGATAGCAAAGGCATTTAATAAATAGGCTAAGCCATGAAGGATAAAGGTTAGGGATCTAGTACTATAGCAAGCTAAGCCAATCCATACAGATCCTAGAGGAAAGTTTAAGCCCAATTGGGAAGGCCCATACATCGTTACTAAGAAATTTTCTTATGGAGCTATTAAGTTATCTAATTTGGATAGCAATGAGTTCATCGAGTCTATCAATCTAGATCATCTCAAGAGATAAAGAAAAGAGAGAATAGATGCATAATTAGAAACTAAAAGCAATTATAACTTGTATTTTTATTAAAATCTTGCATATTACATAAAATTGAAATGATTGATTGCTATAGAAAAATTGTTATTAAAGAGATTACATCATATGAGCTAAGTAAGATATAAAGCATCTTTTATTTGCCTTTACACTTTTTGTTTGCATCATGAACATGTATAGCTTCGTCATATTCTCTTTCTCTCTTTACTTGTATCTTTGGCATAAGGAATTAAAGGCAAACTCAACCGGGATAATTATTGATACAAGTAATGTCACAAGGGTTGGACATTGGATTAAAGTTCTTTTTGAGTCCCAAACATCCCTAATCCTTTCAAGGAAAAGTTGAGTCATGCACATAATGGAGTAACCTTAGGGATGGTTTACTTATGACCAAATTGGCGAGAGATGCATTACAGGAAATAGAAAGAAGAATAACATAAGCCCACTAAGACTACTCCATTTGATCCATTCTTGAAATCAAAGTAGTTGAGATGCCACCAAGGACAAGTCCACCTAATATCTTGCTTCTCAGGTTACCCATCCAAATGGTCCAATCCCTCTTAGGTTGGAAAGGCACAACTGTTTCCTTCTCAGATAATGAGAAGGTTCAAATCACTTAGGATTCACATCCATTGCATCAATAGTTTGCAGTTTCTCTTGTAACCATATCTAGTAAAAAAAAAAAAAAAAAGGAAAATTAGCTCTCTAAATTGAAAACCTTTATAAGGGGGCAATTTAGGCAAAAATTAGAGCATAAAGAAGAAAAGAAAAGAAAAGAAAAAAGAGAAAAAGAGAAAAGAAAGAAAATAAGAGTTAGAATGGTTACTTTCAAAGGCAATGGACTTCCCTTTCATTATTGGGTTGTTTTCCACTCATCCAAACCATGCAAAGTTTCCGCAACTATTAAGGGGAATGGATTGTCACTATTTGAAATACCTTCTATTATGGATAGAGCTCTATAATCCAATAGATCATCATAATTTGCTAGAAGAAATTTGCCAAAAAGGTAAAATATGGGAATTCTAGACCAAACAAGATCCTTTTTGTCCAGTTTCTCAAGATACGGGATTAAGGTAGCAACGTTTATCCATTGTCCATTAATAGTATGCCTTCGGACCATAGAAGGAGACATGTCAAAGAGAGAAATTATCTTACTTGGATATTTGATATCTAAATCCACCATTGAGACCTTGTTAAAAGGGTTAGGGTACCTATCAAGGATGACACTAAATTCTTCAAAAGCTGGAAGAATTTTGATGGTGACATTTATTAAATCGTAGTCAATTCCTTTATAATTGAAATACTTCAAACTCTTTAGAAACCTACACCCCATATAATAGTAATCAAGAGGAACAATTTCATACATAATGTTAAAGAGACAATAACTGATTTTCGAAACTCAATAGTATTTGTAAAAGATGATTAAGAGTTTGAATAAGGAGAAAGAAAAGTTTGTGAAAGTATTTATAAGAAAATGATGAGTAAACAAGTTCTTGTTGAGGTAGAATTTGAATAAAGGCCAAACAAATGAAGAAATAGATAAGAGAAGGGCCAAAATTCATCTAGCCCAAGTGCTAGGGTCGGCTAGCCCTTTCTCGGAGCCTTATAGCTCTACAGCTAGGCCGTAAGACCCTTTCCCTTGGCCTCAAGACTCTGCAGTAGGGATGGTCGACCCTTTGCCTTGGGACTTGTTTAACTCCTTCTCAAGTTAGGTTTTAGGGCCTTGAAGTGCAGATTTATTGGAGGTTTCATGATATATTCTAGATATTATTGGATTAAGTATGTTTGGGAATGGAAATATAAATAATATCCCTTGAGGATTTGTTTAAACACACAATAATCATGAAATATGAGAAAAAAAGAGTTTTTATTCATTGGAAGGGTTTTACATAATACAAATTGAAGAATTATAATTCAAGACAATAGAGAGTCATCTCCTTTACTCTCATCTTCCCCACGATAGTCTGGTATTACTGATGTACTTCTCCTTGGATAGGTAGGGATTTGGTTTGGAATATTCCTATCCACTCTTCTACTTGATGAAGATCCAAGAGCCCCTTTGGCTTTCTCTTTCCATTTATTGTTTTTCTTCTTCAAAGAAGCTTATGAGACAAAACATCCAAGTTTATTATTCATGCATATAATGCATTCACATGTTTGCTAGGAAAATGACATTTTTTTATTATAATGGTTTTGCTTGACTTTCTTGATAAGTTAGAAATATAGGTCTTTGTTGCATTTAGGGCCTTTTGAACCTTTTCAGCTGTGCTTCATAGAACCTAGGGCATTGTGTAGTTGCATTAGTAACACTTGCATAAGGAAAATTGTAGGTGCTTGAAAATAAAAAGAGAACCACTTACATTAGTAGTGTTAAAAGGGAGAAAAGGCATCGATCGCGCAACTTATAGAGACAATTGTTCTTGAACAAGGGACTAGAGGAACTAGACAAGTGCCTATGGACTAGTTTCCTTATGTAAGTTTGAGAGCCCAAGAAAGTAAGAGGCAAAGGGAGAGACCCTGAGAGATAAGAAGAAATGAAGTCAAGATATTCCCTACTTTCATTGGAAGATGCATAATCCGGCCTAAAATCCACTCCCTCTAGAGCCTGCTCGAGTTCTTTCCCTCTAAAGTTATAGTCCAATACATAGAAGAGGGAAGAGAAACAAAAACTTTTCTATCTTTAGGACCAAGGAACCAAACATAAGTTCTTTCTCTAAGATGCCATTGAAGAGTAGAAGGGTCTTTGAGAAGGATTCTTAAATGAGCTGCATGAAGAGCGAAAGGAGGAAGATCTTCAATTTTTCCCCACAGGTGGTCTACAATCTACAAAAGGAAAATCAAGGAACAATCAATATAATGATTCATGGTCAAAATGAGATTTATGAGATATATAGTTTACCTCATCCCAAGAGAGTGAGTTAAGCCTTTGCCTATAAGTTTGAAAAGGAGCTTTTGAAATTGTCTTACTCCCTATTCAAGCTTTCCCACTTGGAATGCAATTCTTTAGGGCAACTTCTTCTACAACCTCATCATTATAAGATTGAATGATATTCAAGGAGGTTTCTCTTGAAAAGGAAGAGAACTTGAAGATGTTTAGTTCATACACCCAAATATAAAAGGAAAAAGAAAAATGGGCATGATTTCAAGAAAGGATGTGAGGAGATTTTACCTCAATTGCCTACCAATATCCACCTAAAACCACTTTTTGTCTACTTATTTGATCCATGTATGAGTAGAGGTGGAAAAGGGTCGGAGAGCACCGATTCATGTTCTTGACTTTGGAAATATTCTTCAATGGAGACAAGAGAGAGAGCCATCATGTTAAATGTATTGGTAAAAAGAGTAGTGCCAAAAAGATAAAGAAGGAAGCACCTTATTTATTGATCCACAAGCTTGGGAGAAGTAATAGGACTTTCGAATACCAACTGTTATGGATCCGTGTTTGTAATACCCTCAAATTTAATTTATATAACCTTCAATATATGTTGTTTAAGCATAAATAAAGTTAGTTTAGACATTAGTACATCATACTTGTGCGATTTGACAAATCGTTAAATAGGTAAGTACGTCGACATTTTGATTAATGAACGGGTTCAGAATTTTAAATTTTTAATATCACCATTAGACTCATAAGCTGGAGAAATATAAGAAATATTATTTCAGATTTGAAATGGGACAAAAAGATAAATAGTTAAAAGTTTCGGGTTCAAAATGCGAATATGAGAAGTATCAGGGGGAAAATCGAATTAATTGAAAGTTAATTCATATAAATTCTTTCTAATTCTTCATAAAATAGAAAAATATCCTCCTTCCACCATTAAAGGCATCCAAGTCTCCTCCTCCAAAACTCCACCAATTTCATACAAACTTCAAGCAAAATCGATACAAAACTCGATTAAACTTCTAATTAAGCTAGTTTTCATCGAAAATTCCAAGAAATTCAAGCTAGAAATTGAAGAACCATTCAACCTAAATGTCGACCACACCTTGAATTCTAGTAAGTATGATGTTTTCTTCATTCTTTTGAGTCATTTAAGCTACATAAGTGATTAGAAACATGATTAGATCGATAGATTTCAAGATTGGATCAAAATTGGAGAAAACCTAAAACTAGGTTTATGTTTGAAATGAATTTTTTGTATAGGATTCCATAATTCTGTAATACCCTAGCAAGCCATAACATAAATGCATGAATAAATTCTTAGTATATGGTCCATTAATCTTGAATTGATAGGAAATAATTTTAGAAACACAGTTAGAAAGCAAATTTGAAATTTTTTCGGAAAATGGCGGTGTCGGGACACTGCCGAGAAATTAGCTATCCGGTCAACAGAAGAATTTTTGAAGTTACCTTGAGGGTAAAATGTAACCATAATTTATATGTAATTTTGGTAAAAAGAAGAAGTGAAAATCATTTAGGAACACTGAAAAGTAAAGAATGGCATTTTGGTAAATAAAGGGTAATTCAAAGTGAATTGTGGAAATGGATCAGTTGGAGTTACAGAATAACTCCAAAACTATTTTTATAATTAAGGATAAATTAAAATAAGCGTATTTCCTTTTTACACTGGTATCAAAATCTTAACAGAACATTCAGAATAAATTTCAGAAGATTTAAAGACCAAAATGCAAAGATTGAAACTTGAGGGATTAAGTTGTAATTTGGCACTCATTTTTGTCTTATTTGCAGCCTTCTTCTTCTTCACCATTTCTTCTCCATTGTTGCCATTTCTTCCTTTCCAATTTCTTTTCTTCATAACTTCTTCATTTCTTCACCAAATTGAATGAAATTTGATAGCAAAATCAAGCTCTCATCTAGCTCTATCCATTT
>CANXYC010452176.1:0-23677 GCA_948193065.1 Aleurites moluccanus
AATGCACTTCAATATTTTCATCCATATCATATAACATATACATATCATCTCAAGCTCATATATCATATATATGTACAATATATACATATTCATATCATATCATTTTACCATTTGATCATTTTAACATTTTACTTAAGTCAACTCAAACCTCTATACACTATAGACCAAGGAACTCTATACATAGGAGCGACCTCAATACGTACATCTGATCTAAGGCTGGAGATGGTATAGCCAATGGATAACTGCCTCACTGAGGTCCTGAAATCATAGAACCACTGAAATGGGTGAGTATAACAATATACTCAGTGAGTCATTCTATATATATGAGTATGCAACAATATTCATGACAGTCACATCTATCCATTAATTATCAGTAATAGAAATGCTGGTGATAGCATGATAAAATAAATAGCATGGATCATAATGCATATAATATAACAGGAGCCTGTAACATGTCATATATCATACTGTAGCTTCCTTTCATCACATCTCCCCCAATCAACCATGGCATAGGGAATATTCTTACCCTCCCTAGCAGAGGCCATAATATAAATCTGTGATCACAGCCGATGGTTTATTTTTACACCATCAAAGTAGTCCTGTTATAGCATATTATTTGCAAATGTCTCATATAGCATAAATATATTAAATTAAGTCTCAAATAGGACTTATATGGTGATTTATATCAATAATAGACCAAAAGAAAGGGTTTGGCACATTTTCATATTTTTGCCCGCCGAAGCCCAGTTTGCGCTGCCGCAACTGGCTCCCAAATTACGGGTCCGTTTTCATTTTTCAGGCACTTTCTGGTTTGCCTTGAATTCAATATATACATAGCAATTTCTTTATACCAATATCATGTACATATATATATATATATATAAGATGATTGGGCTTGGTTTCAGGTCAAAAAGCCTTTTAGATTATATTTTATAGCCAATCAAAGTTTGTGCCAAAATTAGGTATTTCGGTGGCTCCATTTTAGGTCAAACTGGCAAATTTGGCTAAATGTGGATCATTAATGATTTTCAAGCAAGTTTATCATTTCATATGCATAAATGCATGACTTATGAATGTTTATGCATCAAACATATATATAGACTCACTTTATTCACAAACTCCAAAATTTTCCCCAGAAACCCTAGCAAGCCCGGGACTCGCCGTCAGCTACCCTAATCTGGGAACATTCCCCTATAACACCCAAATTGATTCTATAAGACTCAAACTCAACAAAAACCATATTAAAACATATATTATGCCATATTAAGCCATAATCAAACATATTATCACATAACAGCATACATTATGCACATTTTACACATTAAGCACTTCAAAGGCCCTATATTACTCCTTTAACACATTTCATACTTTTTATGTACCAAATGCAATTCCATCACTATAAACCATTCACATTACACATATTCATTGATATTAGGCTAAGTTATGAACTTCCAAAACACTTAGCTCAATAATTCATACCAAGCCTATACAAATTTCCAATTATACCTTAAATCACTTATACCATTCATTCTTCCTACATTTAACCTTATACATTCCAACCATTTAAGCCATTATACCTTAATCATACTTTAGTTCTTCATTTACCTTTACCTAACACCTTAAAGTATCAAAGTCTATATGTTACCACTTTAATGGAAATCATTCCATTTATCCATTTTTCAACACCAATCAAACATACAACATTAATAAACACCAAATGCATTATGTATAAACATTTAAACCTAACAAATGCCAAAGCACCAAGGCATTTCCTACACTTCCAAGTTTTAGCCAAGGTACCATTTTATTCAAATGCATTCATCTCAAACATTTAGCCATCCATTCATGTTATTTAGATCAAATATACACCATTTACACCTTTTAAACCATTTAAACATCAAACCCTAAGCACCTCAATTCGGCAAAACCATTTTCCTAACCAAATGACTTTGTTTCTTTCATTTAATCATAAATTCATATCATACACATCATTTAAACATCATTTGACCAAAAGGAAACATCAAAACATCAATTTGATTCCAAGTTTTTCTTCTTAGGGTTTCAGTCCATCTTTTTGCATTCTAACCATGGAAAATTGATTTTAATCACTCATAAACATCAAGGAATATCATCTGAACATAATGGAATCAAAAGAACTTCAAAACTAACAACTTACCAAAAAATTTTCAAAAACTTCTTTGAATTAATTTGCTATCCAAATGAGTTTTTCTTTGAATTCTAAGGTTGGATTTGTGTTTACAAGGTAGGAATTAGTATGATTTCATCCAAAAATGGAAGAAAACCATGAATTTTGTTGTTAGCTAAGGTTGGCCGAAAGTTTGGTGATGAAGAACAATGAAATTCTGCAACTTTTAAGCTTTAAAAAGATAACAATGATGAAGTGGTGGGAAAATCTGCCAAAATATCAAATGGTGTGATCTAATACATCAATCTTATGATTAAAATGGTGAAACCTAGCCATCCATCCATCCATCTTTCATAATTTGATGCCATTGGTTAATCAAAGTCAATATTGATGGCTTAAGGATACATTTGCCACACCAAATCTAAAATCAAAGCCAATAATCCAATGTATTGTGCTTAAGATAGCAAATTTGCAACCTACTAATCCAACCATCCATTTCTTCATCATTTGATCAAATGGATAGATTTAATCAAGCCTAAACTAATGTCATAAGGTTGCATACATAGTATAGTTCCATACCTCAAAGGAAAAGACTATAATGCCCTCTGTGCAACCGAAGCACCTCAATTGAGGAGCTTACCTGGTACAATTTTCAATCGGGTTAATTTTTCCATCAAATCTTCAAATAAACTAAATAACATCATTTACATTCCCCTAAATCATTTTCTACCTTTAAATATTGTGTTAATTCCATAAGAACTCGAAGGGGTGCGAAATGACTATTTTGCCCCTAGTTCACAAAATTTTAAGTTTCTTCCAATTTCTTCCTAACAGCCTTTAATGTACTTTTACATGTGTAAAACTATCTAAAACATACATATTCATTCAATTTAAGCAATAACATGCATCATACATAACATATAAACAAATAGAAAACCCCCCTTAGGTTTGCCCTTTTAAGCTTATATTCTAAACCCTTAAGTTAGGGTGTTACAGTCCTACTGGTGATATGACCTTTAGGCTAGGCAAAACCAACCACTCTCTCACCTCTGATGTTCTTTGTGGTTTGTTTAAACTTAAAACTAGTGGGATATGCATAATTTCAGACCATTGAGATCCTTCCTCGGTTTGGGAAGCACTGACTGGTATTGCTCAGTTTGATGTTCGGACTACTAAAGCTTCTAAAATTCATGACTCTACTCTTCGGATTATACATCGGTTTCTCACCTACTATGTTTTTGTTAGAGGAGACAATAATAGAGCTAGAAGTCACAAGGAGTTGTTTGTTTTGGATTGTTTGAGATGAGGTGTCAATGTGGATGTTGCCAGGTGCTTTGTGGATGCATTCAAGGATATGAGTTTGAAAGTAAAAGGCAAACTCTTACTTAGTATGTATGAGAGTAAGATTGCCAATCATTTTGATATTGCTCATAATCCAGAATTCAGAGTTCCTCTCACTCCTAAAGATTATTTGGATATATTGACCTTTCCCAATATGGGAATTGTGAAAAAGGTTGGTGATGGATGGGTTTTAACCACTTCTAATGGAAATGATCAGGAGGAGGATGAGTCTGATGAAGAGCTAGTTGTAATGTTTGATGAACCATCTCAGAAACGTTCTTGCAATCCCCCTTCGGCAACACCATAATCCAGCTCTTAACCATCTAGTTCAGCAGAATCTTTTCAGAACCAAGTGTTGGAGCATTTGGCTAGGCTCAACACTAGGTTTGACTCTTTGAAGAACAAAGTTACTTCTCGGCTAGAACGACTTGAAGCAAATAAAAAAGAACTAAAACAGTCATTGGATAATCTTCGTAGTGCATTATCTCTTGGAAGTAACCTATCCGATGACTCTTCCATTCCCCCTTCCTCATAGTCCTATTTGCTGAGCTTTGTTTATGTTATCATATTTTATCATGATTATGTTCATATGATTGGCACATTTCATGTTTATGTTGATTGTATTTTTTTTAAAAAAATTTATTATAGAATGAAATATTAGTTTGTTATGAAATTTCCAGTTTATTATGGTATTGTTGCTCTTGAGATATTATTATGTTCAAGAGAAGGAAACCTTTTTTATTATTGACAAAAAGGGGGAGATAATCTATATATATTGAATATTGAACATATTTATTCAATTAAGGGGGGAGTATAAGCTTAGGGGAGTATTTACTTTTTTATTATTATTTGCACATTGTTTTGTCATCATAAAAAAATGGGAGATTGTTGTTTCTATAATGATTTTGATGATGTGATTAAAACAAAAACATGTGTTAATTGAGCATTTGATGTTAATGAGATTTAACTTGGGTTATTTGAAGTATTATTTCAAAACAGGTTTTCACGTCCGTGAAGAAAGTTTTAAGACCGTGAATGTGTTTCATGACCGTTACTTGTCATCACTCCCGTGATTGACTTAAGAATGGATTTTGGCACAGAGACACATAAAGTTTTTTCAAGCCTGTGAAAAATTATTTACAACCGTGAACGACTTTCACACTAGTAATTATTTTTCATACCCGTGAATGGTTTAAAAATTTAAAAATGGCGCAAAAAATTTCAAAACCGTGAAATTTGGCTCAAGCCCGTGAAGAATCATCTTCATGCCCGTTAAAGTGTTGCATGCCGGTGAATCGGTGGTTAGCTATCAACGTCATCTCTAATCTGTTTTTAAATATAGCCGTTGAAAAAAAAATTTGGAGGCAAATCTTGTAGTTAATGTTACTAGAACGGTCACATTTAATCATCATTCATTGAAGACTATAAATACATTAAGATTTGAAGTTCAAACAACAGTAAAAGCAAATATCTTAAGAGAAATCAATCTATTAGTGCTCTTACTCCATTTTTCAAAATTTCTGAACTTTTTGAGCTTTATTTCTTTATTTTTAGAGTTCTTATTAGCTTTTGCTAGTTTTAACTATTTGTATTTCATTGTATATTATTTGAATAGCATTGTATAAGTTTAAAGATACCTATAAATCTCTATCTCTGTTATTGAGAATAAAAATATGATTGGTAGCTCAATGTATATAGAGTTAAATTTCTGAAATCTATTATATTAAATTTGAGTGGCGCACCCGGTTCTAGTGGAACCTCAATATTAAGTTGATATTGAGAGAAGTGGACATATGATAAGAAATTTGGCTCCAAACCACTATAAATTGGTTGAGTTTTCTTAACCTTTCTCTTTTATTATTACTTGCTATTTAAAATTAATTTACCTATTACATATTAGTTGTGTATTCTCTTCAAAAAATTTTAAATTTCTATTCAACCCCCTCTAGGAGTATTGCCATATTAGTGTTCACAAATTAGATTTAAATTTCGAGACTGTGAATGCTTGTGTAGTGGCTGTGAATTATATAGCAACAAGTGCTACATCCTTAGTAGTAGGGGGCTATACTTTCATACTCAACTACTAGATCTTTATAGATAGAATGTAGCGGCTGTTAATGAGGTAGCGATTGCTACTTACTTAATAGCGGACGCTACATTGTGTGTAGCGGGTGCTACTCAGGAAAAATGCTACATTCTAAAAAATAAATCCTTGCAAATAAACAAGCAAACAACATTAAATAAACAATTAGTTGTTTATTCCATCAAAATGAGCATGTTAACTATTCAAAATCTAATACTTTAAAAATTTTGGACTTTATTGAGCATTTGGAGAGAAAGGAGGTAGTAGATTCGGTGGTGATGGTAGATTTGTTGTGCTTTTGGTGGCGGTTTGAGAGGCGATCGAGCATTGCTTGGTGCTTTTTTTGAAGTGTGAGGTCTAGAGATTTGGTTGAGTCTGAGTTTGAGAGGCAATTGGTTTTGATGGCCTGTTCTTCTTCCATGATGTATAAGGTTAAGTAAATTTGGTGTAGGAATTTAGACAGTAGCGTTTTGTGTACTGTTACTCTTTTTTACTTGAATTTTAAGTATTTATTTAATTGGAGAAAATTAGATTTATTTTTCAAAAATAAATCTCAGAAAAATGAAAAACAAAATTTATTTGTTATTATAAAAAAATTTTAAATAAAAAATTAGAGTTGAATTTCCCAACTTTACTTATTATACTATAAGATGCAAAATTATTTTTCATGTTGGTAAAATTGAGAAAAAAATTTGTACATGGATTCACTTAATATGTAGAAATGAAAAATTTAATTATAAAAAATGAGTATTTTAATTATTTTACATAATATTTAATAAAAAAATTAATAAAACAGGATGAAAAAATTTAATAATTGACGAAATTATAATATATAAATTTTTCAAAATATAAAAACTCAGCCCTATTATAAGTCAAAATTTAATAAATTATAATTTATCTAAAAATAAACAATAACACATTCCTATATTTCGTTAATCAATAATTTTATTTTTTCTTAAAACCCGCATCCTTTTGCCAGAGACTCATTCACCGAATCAAAACGAGTAGGAATATTCATAGAGGGAGAGAGGGAGAGAGAACTGAAGCTATGGCAGAAGATCTGGTGCTAGACACGGCTATCAGAGATTGGGTATTGATTCCGCTATCAGTAGTTATGGTTCTCATCGGAGTCCTCCGTTACTTTGTGTCTAAGCTCATGCGTTCCTATCAAGTTCCCGATGCCAAGATTGTTAAAGAAGGGTAAATTCTAAATCGTAAAGTAAACTCCAATCTCTATGCTATCTATCTATCTATCTGTATTCACAGATGTATCTATTGACTAATATAAATATATTTTTTCAGTCAAGTAATTATTAGGGCTCGGAATTTGCGGTCTGGCGCTAATTTTATACCTCCTAAGTCGTTTCGTGCTCGAAGGGTTTATTTCAGTAACGAGGTTTGCCTTTTTGCCTGCTTTTTTTTGTTTGTGTTAGTGTTTCCAAGTGGTTTTCAAATTGACAAAATTCATATTCAAGTTCAATTTTTTGATCATGGGAGTGAACACAAATATAGTTTTGCTTGAATAAGATTTAAAATTAATTAGATTTTACTACCATTCTACTGACGAGATTCCTTTTGGAATGTGCATTTTCTGAGGCGTGCTTTATTGATATTATTTTTGTTTTTACAATTTTTGGGATGCTAACATTCTGATATTCAGTTTTTATTCTTTGAGTTTGGATAGGAAAATGGATTGTTATATGTTCCAAAAGGCCAGGCGCAAAATGCACAAGCACAAATGTTCTCTGATCCAAATATGGCCATGGACATGATGAAGAAAAACCTTTCTATGATTATACCTCAGGTATTACAAATTAAATAGGATATCATCGTTCTCTGTTCTAGTTATTGACAATATATGATTGCCATCATGATTTATTAATTTTTATTGCTGGCCAGACTCTTACTTTTGCGTGGGTCAACTTTTTCTTCTCTGGATTTGTTGCAGGTGTGTTTCTTTGAAATTATATTAGTTTCTGGATTCTTTGCATTATCTTTGCTTGTCATTGTTAAAGACTAATCACATTGGTCTTAAAGACTAATCACATTGGTCCTCACAACTTTGTTGATCTTCTTCTTTCGCTAATATTTAAAACTTTATTACTGATCTTCTCTTGTTTCTCCCAGCTAAGATACCATTTCCTCTAACTCAGAGGTTCAGATCAATGTTGCAAAATGGGATTGACTTGAGCACTGTTGATGTCAGTTATGTCAGTAGTCGCTCATGGTACTTATCTGCCTTTATGAAGAAGAAGAAGCTTCATTATTGTTGAATTAATTTTTTTTCCTCCAAAGTTTGGGCATTTACTGAAATAATTCTCTCTAATTATATATTACTATTTTCCTTCTCTAGGTATTTCCTTAATTTGTTTGGATTAAGGGGTTTATTTAGTCTCATTCTCGGTGAAGAAAATGGTTAGTATCAGTTTATAATCTACAGAACTATGTCGTGTATCATAACTTAAATCTAGAAGCTGCTCCTTCATGCAAAATCATTGATCCATCATCCAAGTGTTTGGAGGTTTGCATACTAAGGTATTTTTTGAATTACTTCTAGATGTTAAATTATGGTCTTTTTAATGCAGCTATGGATGACACACAACGCATGATGCAAATGAGTGGGTTTGGATTTGATCCAACAAAGGTACAAACCTGAGTGCTTCTCTATTGAGCATTTTGGGCTTCAAATGTTTAAAATTTTAAATTATAATTACTCATTGTTTTGCATTCTCTGTGTCATTTTCTAGCTATGATTGTTCCTGCTTCAATATCTTTATTTTGCATCAATTGTAATCATTGTTTCCAAACTTGGTCTAAACAAGTTGTTTGAATTGTGTCTGCTGCTCCCATTTGGCCCTGGTTATAACTAATTGTTCTCAAGTCAAAGCATTACAAACTGCATTGAGTAATGGCCAAACTATTATTAGCATGTTAGACCTTTATGTTCCTATTTGCAATCTTAGAAGTCTAAGCTGACAATTTCCTCAGAGCACAACATGAGATGGGGGATACACCCCTTAAAAGATATATAAAGGCTTATATAAAATTAACTTATATCGGCGCATAAACCTTTTATTTCATAAAGATTACCATATTTCTGTGTTGTATAAAGATGTGGACAAGAAAACTCCTCCATCCTATAATAAGACGAGTTCATCCATAACATTAAAAAGAAAATATCCATCTATAGCATAAAGTAGGTAGTTATCTCTTAGAACTTGTTTGACAGAACTCTATGATAACTTAGAGCTCGTTTGAGAGAATTCTATGATTTTTATGAACTCTATGATTTTTACAAACTCAAACCTTGTTGAAAATTCTGCCTAATTGATTCATTAACACACTACGTCTTTAAAACACTGAATACAAAAGTAAAGACTAGATAACTATCTGCTTGATGGAGTAGGATGGCAACATATTTAAGGCGTGCCAAAGCTGGTTCAAATGCCCAGGCTCTTATTTGGCATACTTTGGATGATAGGTAGGCTTGTTGGGAGCTAAATTAGGATTATTTTGCTATTATTTAGGTAGTAAATTGCAAGAATTTATTTTTCTTTAAAGTAAGGGTATTTTAGTAATTTTCTGATCTATTGGAAAAGTTGTTGCGTGTCTTTAAGAGTCTTTATGTTTATTTTAGTATATTATTTTAGAGTCCATGTGAGTTTAGATTAATATCATTCCTTTCAAGATCTATTTGGACAACCTGGAATTAGAATTGGAATTGGAATTGGAGGGTCCAATTTCAATTCCGCCGTTTGGCAACATCTAGAATTAGAATTAGAATTTTATTCACAATTTTATGAAATTATAATATAATTAAAAAAATAATTTCACAATATTTAACTCAATTCTTAAAATTATAATTTCATTACCACCAACGCTATCTCTACCGCCACCACCATTTGCAATAGTAGTGGTCCACTACCGTTGGCCACTGGTGGCAGTGGTCGACCACTATCACCGGCCAACGCCATCATTGCCATCGTCGACCACCACCATCGCCAGTGTCGGCCACCGCCACCGCCGCCATCTCCACAGTTGGCTGTGGTGTCCCACCACCAACACCAATTTTTATAGAATTTTAATTCTAATTCCAATTCATTGTGTGATATAAATATCGGAATTATAATTTCAACACAATTCTAATTCTAGAGAATTGGAATTGAAATTGAAATTGAAATTGAAATTTTCAATTCCAATTCCAATGTCACTATCCAAATATATCCTTGGTTTATTTTGGGAGTCCAAATCCTTAAAGGATGTGGACTAGTTTTGTTGTTTTTTTTTTAAAGGTTTAGGACTTGTTTAACTTTCTATATGTATCTATGAATGTAATGTTTTCAATCAATAAAATTTTTTCCTACAATCTTGTTGCTCTTTGAATTCTATAAATTCATCGTAGGTGTGATGCCAAAGAACTTTAAGTGTGAAGCTTAAATTTATTGTTCACAACATTGTTCACGGGTAATATTAACCACATTGTTCATAGGTATTGTTAACAGTACCAAAACAGCCTCAATATTCTGTTTTATTGCTTAATTTCGCTTCTTAACTCCATCCTTTCACAAACACCTAGCATCCCTTTTATAATTTCTACCCCTTCTAACCTCCATATAAGTTCAAATTCATCCATTTTTAACCAACCCTCTAACCTATCCTGCATAATTACTACAATAATTGAACTAAGACTAGATATCTACCTGCTGTAACAATTGAACTTAATTAACAACTGCCCATTAACAAAGAAATTGATTCCCATATTCTTAGTTGCATATGGGAGAATATAAGGAATAATAAATAACTATATAGAACTACCCAAAATGAATCTCTAGTTACTGACTTAGGTCCCTAACATCACGCTCCCTCACGAGTCTTGACAAGGGTCTTATCCTCTTGCGCAAAGGATGAATAACAAGCTTATATTCATCTTATAATAGTAACATGTAAGCAACTTGTAAACATGGTCACTATTAATCTCTGCTAGTGCAACTAATAGATGAGTTATTTGATTCCTCTTGTATTTCTTGATGACATGCAATTCAATAATCTTTTTTGTTATGCTAGTATGGCTTAAATTTTTGCTAATAATCTTTCAAAGATCTTATTTGGTGAAGTTTAGAAAGCTCTCCTAATTTTTCACCTTGAACGGAAGGACTAAAAAGCAAATTACGTTGTTTAAAATCATCCCAAAGTGCACTTAGTTGATCCTATTTCCATTTGAGTAATCATGACCGTGCATTCCCTTCTAAATGAAAAGAAGCTAGCTAGATCTTCTCATCTTTAGGAGTATGCTGATGTCGAAAAAGTGTTTAGAACAATTAAGCCATCCCCAAGGATCTAGAGAACCATCAAAAATAGGAAAATATAGTTCAAAGTATTGAGGTACACAATTTTCCTTTTCCACATTTTCTTCCCCTATTTGTTGGTCTCGTTGACGTCAACTTTACTCAACTTTGTCTTATTCCTAAAATTATTTGGGGTCGGCCATATGAATTCTTTATTTTTACTCTAAACGATTTTGGACGACGTCTTTAGATAATTGTAATTCCTTTTAATCTTATTGTTTCTCTCTGGCAAGTTAGTTTAAGTCTATCCCTTCATTCATTCATCTCCTCTATCATAATGTGTTCACTATTTTTAACCGGAGCCTCCCTAAGTCTCTGTTTTACATGCCTAAGCCATCTTTATTTTCATTCTCATATTGTTCTCAATCGATACAATTTCCACTTTATTACTAATGTTTTTATTACGTTTCTCATCCATTATAATATGACTACACATCTATCTTAACATCTTTATTTTTGCAACACTTATTTTTAATATATGTTATCTCTTCATTGTCTAACACTTATTACCATATAACATAGTCGGTTAAATAATTATACGGGTAAAATTTTTCTTTCAATTTATTGGGAATGTTGCTGTCACATAAGACCCCGTGGCAAGCATCTATTTCAACCATTTAAGTTTTATCCTATGTTCAATATCCTCCTCACAATCTCTATCACTTGGAGGTATTGAGATTGGATTTTTAAAATAAGTATTTTGGAACAATGTAATACCATTCAAGTTAATTTTCTCATTATCTCTATTTTGGTGTTCACTAAATTTACAATGCATGTATTATGTCTTGGTTTTATTAGAATGGATAAGATACGTAATTTATTTAAATTATGCTAATAATTCCTTATGCCTAATCTCAAAATCAATTCTGTCTCTTTCTTCCTACTTTATCCATTGCTTTGTCTTCTTAAATACATATTCCAATGATTTGAAACTACTCTTGTAACTATCAGTTTTGATACCAAATATTATGGTCCCAAGCTTATGATCTAGTTATGGGTCTATTGAGTTGAACATAAAAATAGAATTAGGGCTTCTTAAGGGAGCCCTATGATCTCTTACAGCTTTTTTGAGAGAACTCTATGATCTCTTAGAGCTCTTTTGAGAGAACTTATGATATCTGAGTTTTAGGAACTCAAATCTAAGTTGAAAAACTCAAAACTTGTTCAAAATTCTGCTTGCCTCGTTCATTCATTAACCCAAAACCTTTTTAAACCACTGAATATAAAAGCAAAATTTAGATAACTACCCACTACAACAAAGGAACTTAACAACTACCCATTAACAAAGAAACTAATTCCCATGGGAAAATACAAGGAATAATAGAATAATAAAAACTAAACAAAAAGTATCCAAAAGGTTTTGGACAGGCAACAAGCGCCTATGAAGTAAATTCCATCATCATGCCAAGGAAGGACTGTATTAAGATTGATTTGAATTATGGCTTGTAGGTAGGGGGTAAGCCTGGCTCTGTGGGCCATGCCCGGATTGGTTGATTTTTTTTTTTTTTTTTTCCATTTTAATGGATATAAACAAGTTTTTGATTTAGTCTTTATTTATATAAAGTAATGCATATTATATCATAAAAGTATGCTTGTTTACAGACTCTATATCATATACTATGTATCAAATGTTCTAGGTCAAATTTCCTTAGCTCAAGTCAGTCTTGGATTTTGATTTTAGGCCCAGTCTAGGACATTTCTTTCCCAAGCAGGCCCATGTCAATCCCTGCTCATGAGAATGGTATTGTCACTTAGGAATCTTGAAGATGCTGAACAAAAGAGATGGGCATGTAGAGGTTACAATTTGCCTGGTCAATTCATTCATTTTAGGGCCTGCTTCCATGGTAGGCTGATGGGCTTTGGTTTTTGTGACGAGCAGTGCTGGAGCTTGCTTTACATTTTTGGAGGGGTCAAACTAAAAACATATGCGTGCTGCTGTAGCTTTGATTGGTTTGACTACCATGACCAACAATGCAAATGAAAATAATCAGAATTATTTAATATGACAAGCTAAAAACAATTGAAGGAAAAAAAAAAAAAGAAAATTAATGAAATTTAAAAATAAGCTTTGTTTTGTAGAAAATTACTCCAGAGTATTGGAAAATTGAATTTGGTGCTTGGATGCAAAAAATTTTCTAGATAGAAAGTAAAAAACTCATTTTCTAAAATTTCCAAATTTACACTAACTTTTGAGAACTTTTTTTATATTTTTTTCTAAGTTATGCTTTATTCACAATGAAATGGAAAAGATGGAGTTTTCCACTCTTCTGTTGCAAATAGTACTAGCTTTGAATCCTCATAATGGCATTCTCCCTTTTCATTTTCATTTATAACAGCTACTGATGTGCAATTTTTGTCGTGCCATTTTGCTACTGGTTTCAAACCAAGCAGCATTTTTTTTTTAGTTTTGCATTTTAAGTTTTTAACTAAATTTCCTTTTATTAATGGATTAAATATTAATGAAATATTTTTATATATTTATAATTTTAAAATTAAAATATTAGGCTGACTAAATTTTTTCAAATAAAAAATTGTGATTAATTCTAACAAGATGCCATCATTGCTGTTTCTTTTTTTTAATCAAAAGCCTATTTATTACTATGTTAATCTTTAAATTGTTACACTAAATATAGTTTTATATACCATTTTCATGGTTTTTTTAGCTTTGAAATGTATCCTTAAATTAAAAGTAATTCTAGTTAAATGATTAAATTAAGGAATTACTTCTATATAAAATATTTTAAATTAATAGTACTTTTTTATAAATAATCTAAAAAGATATTATATTAAGAGTAGATGAAAATGTAGGATTGTAAAGTTAGACAAATTAACAAGTTTTCCAATTCAGTTTTCCATTTGGAAAATTAAAAATTAGGAAAATAGAAAATGGAGAAGAAAATATGTTTTCCGCAATTAAACAAGACCTTATATTCTCAAATGTTTTTGAATGATTTTTAAATTAAAGTATAGGAAAATTGAATTGCAGTTTAAATTGCCTAAAACACAGCAATAGCAACACTATATCTAATTTTACTATATATATTGAGACCACATTTAATTGCCAATTTTATAAAAAAAAAAAAAAATTATAGGTGGTGGAATGATGAACCAACAAGGACATATTAATTGTTCTGTAGTAATGTTTGTATCGTAATTCAAAAGTTTTTATATTTTTTTTTGGGTTGGCATGCCTTTGAAATGCTCCCCTGATTAGGAGCATGAGGCTGGTAAGGAGGTGTGTCTTAACTCTTGATAATGATTGCACGAATCATCAATTAAAAGTTTATAGTATTCAAGAACGCAACAACAAAAAGGCAATATAAAATTTTTACAGAAACAAAAAGGGGAGAGAAGACATTGAAGTTTGTATTAGTAAATTTGCATATATTCATAATGTAATATTCACCTCTACCTGCAATAACTAGTTACTGTATGGGTTGTCTTACATGCGTATGCGCACCCATCATTTATCTCTGTCACTAAATAATATATTTCAGTGACATCCTCTCCTGATTCAAGGCAATGGCCATTGAATGGGACAACAATACCTGTTTCTCTATTTTGTTGGTAAAGGGCCTGATATTTAGGATTTATCTGGCGATAATCCTAAATGGATGAACAACTTGTTGCTTTTTCTGTAATGGTTCCCAATGCTTAATTGTCTTGCTGCCTTTATATCTCACTTGATGCCCCTTTTACTCGGTAAGTATTGCTGCTATCTCCATTGATTGGCCACCTCATTTTCTTGTTTCTCGTGTGGTGGCAGTCATGATACTCCTATGAAATAGGTTCATGTGATCATGCATCATGAAGGACTCTCATCATGCATAATCTTTTTGGTTCTTGTTTACCATGTCGCCATAATGAATATCCAACTTTTATGAACAGGACGGCCTACTTTTCTTTTTAGCTTTAGACATGTCTCATGCATAATTAGATGTTTGATGTCTATTTATCAGGAATATCTATGATAAGACTCCAAAAGATACTTCCTCCCAAATTTTAACTAATGGTTCAAGATTTTATGATAGAATATTTCAGACAAAGGCTGATTATATTTTAAAGGAAAAGAAAACTAATGGAATATTGGGACAATCTTATCCTTTATGAGATGAAATTTAAGAATGTTTATTCAGAAGCATGAATGGTAGTGTTATTAGCTCAAGTGCGAAATTTGTCTGCCAAGAATTTTATGTTCTCTGATGATTCTGAACTTAATGGCAATGTGTTTGTCTTTCAACATATTTACCCCTAATCCATTTTATATTCAGAGCTTGAGCGCTGAGAAAGACAGTCTTGACATAGTTCAGCATGAATGGGCCCTACCCAAATTTGAGCAACGTGCTGAATCAGTATTGAGAAAATTTGTGAGTTGAACAAACACTTGGCAAATACGCAATTAGCTGCTAAAATACACAGCAGTTTCCAGTTCGTTCTTGCATTTTGATTCATAAGTATGCTGCAGCTTGATGTTAACTACGCTTTTCTATGCTTTTAACTACTACAATGGTAAATCCCTTATTGTAGTGTTAAAGATTAACTTCAGCTGTAACCATTGAAGAAATTTTGACATTGCATGATGTAATATCGTGTTTTCTTTAAAAAAAAATGTTTATTTAATCTTTTCAGGATATTATCTAACTGTAGGCACCTGCAACATGATGGTATGACAATGAAATTATAAAACACCAGTTTCTATTATTATTATTAAATCAGATTAAACGATAGTTTGCTACTGTATGGTCGGTCGGTGATGCATTACAAGTTTCACACTCGAGTCTTAACAAATAAAGTAGGATGTCTGAATGGTCCTGGAATGGAATATCTATTGAATTGTTTGTTAAGATGCACTGTACAACGAGCGCAAGAGAGCAAATAGACGAGTAGACCACAAATATTCATATAATGATAAGCACTGTATTCTATTCTATCTTGTATTCTCCAATAACAAAAATGGGTGTATAAATTTCCCTAGCATAAATTTGGGTCGAGAGTTGTTTCATAAGGCCAAACTACCGGGGAAATATCTTTAGACTACATTAAAGTTTTCAAGTCCTCTCTTTGCAAGTCTTGTGATTAATCAAAATTTTTAATCCTTCCATCTAATTTTTATATTATTTTTATTAAATTTATATGAAATGATTAAAATACTCTGGTGTGTATATATATATATATATATATATATATATATATATATATATATATATATATTAAAATCTATTTTTTTATTAATTTAATATAAATATTAAAATTTTTTTATAAGATAACTAAAATTTAATATATATATATATATATATATATATATATATTTTATTTTGAATATGTATATGAGAAAATTTTCATTTTATATAAATTTAATAAAAAAATATAAAAATTATACGAAAGAATTAAAGGGTTTGATACAAGTAAAACCCATAAACTCGTAGAATCATAAAATTTCATTAGAAGTGAAAGTTAAGTCAATAGAAATCTACTAAAATAAATATTTTTATATTTTTTTCTAGTCAAATCTTATCATCATCATTCTTTAACAGATATTTTTCATGTTAAGCCAGTAGGAATCTTAAGAATTATTGGAATAGTAATTTTTAAATTTTTCATAATTTCTTACAAACTTGATAGGAATCCCCTAATTAAAACATTATTAAAGCAAATAAATTTAAAAAAAGGAAAAAAGTTTTTATTTTAAAATCCTTGTTGGAAGAATTTCAAAATCATCAAAATATTCCTACATTGTATTCTTATAAAATTAATAGTGTAATGCATATGGAATAAACTTTAGTCATATAAATTGAGCTTTTCTTTAATTCACAACCTAAATTGAATTACAGAAAATTTTAATCATATAATTTCAAATATTTTGAATATACTGGCCAGAAAATATTTCAAGAACAGAAAAACAACAGCAAAAACAAAATTCAAGAAAAGAAAAAGAAAAAGAAAAAAGATACAAGTATGTATTTTTTTGGCAGATGATAATTTTAAAAGTAATTTTGAAAATTTTGAGAGAAATAATAATAATAAAAAATTTTAGAAACGACAAATTAGGTTTTAATAAATAAATAAATAAAACTTCAAGAAAAAAGGACAATTTGTGGTGCTCGACATTGGATTTTTAACTTTACTCTTTATTAGTAAAATAAAAGTTAATAGGTTAAATTCTTAAAAGTGTAATTTGGATGATAAGAAGTTTAAATTTTATGAGAAAATTTTAGATTAGAGTCTTTTTCTTTTTAAATGTGCGACCTATAAAAAAAAGCAGCGTGGTGTCTCGTTAAAAGATATTTTATCTACTCTCTCACACTAATTACTAACTATTAATGCAATGTATGACAAAAAAAAAAAAAGGTTGATAGGTTAAGTTTTATTGAATTTTATTTTTCTTATCTAATAGAATCAATATTTACTTTTTAAATAGAATCAATATTTATTTAAATAATAGTATTTAATTAAATTGTTAGTAAAAATATTTTTTTAATTAAATAATTTTTATTAATATATAAAATAAAGTAATTTTAGTATTATAAATTATATATGAATTTTTTTTGTTATATATATATATATATATATTCTGGGGGACCTGGGCTTCCCTAGCCTCCCTTATTTATGTCTCTGCATGGGCTATTTAATTAGTTTTTTTAAATAAGAGAGACTATTTTATTAATTAGTCAAACTTTAAAAATAAAAAAATATTTTACACCATAAATTAAAATGAAAGATGATCGAGTCTATGTAATACAGTTAAATAAGCTATAAATAAATAGGAAAAATTTGGGCATGTTATACCTATTGTCACTCAATTATTGATTCTCTAAATTAATTTTTGTAATAGTAAAATTCATTTATAATATTCCTTACTCCATTTTCTGTCAATTCTTTTAACGGAAACTGACATGGATTACACATTAATTATTTTAGAGTTAATTATAAAAAAAATCATCAGTAAAATTTTTATTTTATTACGAATTAAAAAATTTTGATAATTTTATATATATATTTTTAATTTTTGATAAATTTAACATGAAATTGAAATTCAATCACAGTTTCGGCGCAGGAGCTGATGTGGCATGCTGATATGATATTTTTTATTATTATTTTTTCACATCAGCATTTTACTAAGGAATCAAATCGAACCAAATCAATTTGAATCGGTCTATTTAATTTGATTTTTCAAAATTCAGTTTAGTTCGATCAATTTTTTTTTAAAATTTCAGTTTTTTTATTCGATTTTATTTATTCAAAAAGAAATTAAATAATTTTTTTATTCTATTCGATTAATTTTTTGAAATTTTTATTTTTATTTTGGTTTGATTTTAAGAATTTTATTTCGGTTCAGTTCAAATTAAATTGAATAATTTTTTACTTCTTTATTTCTTTTTATTATTATTTTTTTAATTTTATGGTTATTCGATACCAAAAATATTAAAATTGATTAAGTTCGGTTTGGATATTTTAATTTTTTTTTTTGAATATTGAAATAAATAAACCGAATCGAACTGAAATAGAAAACAAGTTATTCAGGTTAAACCGATATATTGTCGTTCAATTATATATATATATATATATTGGTTTGGTTTATTCATTTTTTTTAAAAGAAAACCAAATTGAATAAAAAACTAAAATTTTAAAAAATTAATCGAACCAAATTGAAGTTTAAAAAATTGAATCAAACCCACAAAAATAATTTTATCATTTTGATTTCTTTTTAAAAAAATTAAACCGAATAAAAAAACTGAAATTTCAAAAAAATTAATAGAACCAAGATAAAGTTTGAAAAATTGAATCGAACCGATTGATTCAAATTAATTTGATTCGATTAATTCAATTTAATTTCCTAATTAAATACTTACGCAGCAAAAATAATAATAATAAATATCACATCAATTTCGATATCGGAACTCAAATCAGATTTCGATTTTATGTTAAATTTGTCAAAAATTAAAAATATATATATAAAATTATCAAAATTTTTAGTTCGTGAAAAAAATGTAATTTTACGAATAATTAATAATTTTTTTTAATTAACCCATTATTTTAAGGATTAATTTTTTTTATGTTTATATATTTTTTTATATTATAATAAAACATCCCAGCATTTTAATTCTACTAAAGTTTAAATTTTTTTTATTAAAAATTCATTCAATCAATGTAAAAAATTTATAATTTTTTTTTATTTTCAGATTAATTTCATTCTTTTGCCGCTATCTTTAGTTTCACCCACATACAAAAAATAAAAAAAAAATGGAAAGTTACACTTCGAAAAATTGTTAAAGCAAAATGATTTTTTTTTAACAAACAAAAATTATAGAAAAATTCACCAAAAATTCATCAAAATTATTAAAATTCGAGTTCCAAAAACCTGAATGATTTCTTTATAACAAAAAAAAAAAAAAAAATGGCTCTTCAAGTAAGAAATTTTTTAATACAAGAAATTATCCGAAGAAATCCATACTCAAAATCCAAAACATAAAGTTAATTATGTTCTGCTTAAATGTTAAACAACTAACAATTTAATCAGAACTTTTAATGTAAGATAAATAAGTAATTATCTTTAAATAGCTTATTTAAAATAGAAAGATAATTAAGTTATAATCTCAATATTTCATAATCTCATATTTTTAGGAGCCTTATCCTCTCATTGATGGATATGATAGGATGGTGGTTATTAAATTAAAATATTATAGAATTGGGTCCTCCATTTTTTCTCATAAATTTTTTTACGGTAATTCATCTATTATGTAAACATAAAGAAATAAAAAGTAAAAGTGAAAAACTTGGTTTTGCTAGATAAGCTACGATAATAGCATCTTTTTCAAATTTAATAGCTACAGAGAAAGCTATTTTAAATTATGTTTATTATAAAATATTCAATTTAAACGATTTTAAATTATGTATGTTAAATGGAATTAATTTAACATATAGTATCAGAGCACCGATTGTCTTAAATTAGATATACTATATGAAATATTCTTTTTTGAAAATTGATTATTTTTTATAAACACTATTTTTCAACTATCATGTTTCGTGAAATGAGTGTCATTATGTAAGGGTTTTTAAATTTGATACTAAATTACTGTTTCGTGAAATGAGTGTCATAATGTAAGGATTTTTAAATTTGATACTAAATTAGTGGCTGAGTTATGATATTGATGAATTTATGACCAAATGATTTATGAAAAAAATCAATTAACAATGATCGAATGTTACAGTGATGAATTTATTTGATTTTATTATAGATATTATTGAGTATATGAATTTAATATGCAATTGAGCTACTGATGTTATAGAATGAATTGTCAATTGGTGTTATTTGGTTTTATTTAATGATCTATTAAAAAAAAAAAAAAAAACAAAACGGTACTGCATTTTTGGTTTTGTTGCTTCTCCCAATAATGACTACTTATTAATCTTTATCAATAACACACACACACAGATATATATATATATATATATATATATATATCTGTGTGTGTGTGTAAAGCATCAATCAAGTTCACTTGAATTAATTAATTACTGTATCCATAATTGATTAGTGTAATTTTGGCCGAATTATTTTGTGCAATATATTAAAAATGTGCAGTATATTAATTATTAATGAATTTCAAAAGGGTAATTACATATTATTATATACATGAAAGAGTACATTAGAAATTTTACTAATGTGTTTGTTAAGTCTATATATATATATATATATATATATATATAAAGAATATTGAAATTTTATTTGATTGCATTTATTAAATTTCTGCATTATTATTTCATAAATACATCATTAAAATGAGATTTGTTAATTTATGTATAAATTTTTTGTTAGTCACTAAAGTGACAAAATTATTATGATGACATGCATAAATAAATAAAGTTCGATTATTCATGTTATTTTGATGAAATGCCTATTCGTATATAAATTGGATAATATGATGTTTACTTTTTATAGCCTTAATAATTCATCCAAAATTGAATTAACTATTTTATGAAATAGTGAACATAATTGAAGTAAATTAATATTTTTAATCATATATACTTGTATATCCAAAGATGACATGTATGTTTGATTGAAATTATTATTTACTATAATTGATTATTGTTGGCATTTAAATTATGATAGTGTGCTTTAGTATCTACTCAAAGGTGAATTATAGTATACTTTTATTATTTTGAATCTATAAATAATTAATGTGAGCTTTATTTGTTACATTTTTTCAGTTATTGCAATTAACTCGCATGCATCATCTGTTGTTGTGTTCAATATGATGAACTTCTTAGAATGGCGAGAGCAAATTGGTTTTCACTTAGGGATTTTGGATCTCGATTTAGCTCTCCTTGAAGAAAAACCTGCTACTATTACTGATACAAGCAGTGAGGCAGAGAAGTCATATTATGCTGTATGGGAAAAAAGCAACAGATTATGCTTAAAGTTTCTGTGAATGATGATTGCTAACAACATTAAGACTACGATTCCACAAACTGAGAATGCTAAGAAATATATAAGTTTTGTGGAAGAAAGATTCCGTTCTGCGGACAAATCACTCGTTGGTACTCTAATGGCTGAGCTTACGACCATGAAGTATCATGGGTCAATAAGCATACAATAACATATCATCGAGATGACGAACATTGCTGCAAAGCTTAAGACATTGGGTTTAGCAGTAGATGACTCATTTTTGGTTAAGTTTGTTCTGAACTCCTTGCCTCTTGAATATGGGCCATTTCAGATTAAATACAACACTATAAAGGATAAGTGGAATGTTAATGAATTGGCCAGTAGGATCACACAAGAGGAGGCAAGACTTAAGAGTCAGAAGGGTCACTTTGTTAACCTAGTAGAAAGAGGAGCTGTTAAAGGAAACAAAGCTAGAAGGTTCAAGAAAAAAAAAATGGTCTGCTAATGATTCTCAGACTAAAAAGAAGGAACAAATTACAGATAAGTGTCGTTTTTGCAAGAAAACTGGATATTATCAGAAAGATTGTTATAAACGAAGAGCTTGGTTCAAAAAGAAAGGTATTTTCAATACTTTTGTACGTTATGAATCAAATTTAAGTGAAGTTCCTAATTATACTTGGTGGCTAGATTCTTGTGCTTCAACTCATGTTACCAATACTATGCAAGGATTCCTTACGATCCGAACCACAAACCCAAGAAGTGATTTTCTATTTATGGGGAACCGTATGAAGGCTCCAGTTGAAGGCATAGGAACTTCCAGACTGGTCTTAGACACTGGATACCAGTTGGACATTTATGATACATTCTATGTGCCTTTAATTTCTAGAAATCTTGTTTCATTAGGAAAATTGAACAAATGTGGTTTTCTTTTAATTTTGGTTTAGGATGTTTTACTTTATATAAAAATTATGTCCTTCATGGATCAGGTTTTCTTATTGATGGTTTATCTATAATAAAATTTGATGATGTTTCTGCTAAATCTTTGCATGTTACACATAGTATTGTTAGTTCAAAACGAACCATGCTTAATGAAAATTCTGCTTATTTGTGGTATAAACGTTTGGGTCATATATCCAAAGAAAGAATTGAAAGATTGGTAAAGAATGAGATTTTAAAAGATTTAGATTTTACTAATTTTGGAACTTGCTTGGGTTGCATAAAGGGAAAACAAACCAAACATACCAAGAAAGGAGCCACAAAAAGTACACAGCTTCTTGAAATTATACACAATGATGTATGTGGACCTTTTGATGTTCCATCTTTAAGTGAAGAAAAGTATTTCATCACCTTTATTGATGATTATTCACGTTATGGATATATCTATCTACTTAAGGAAAACTCTCAATTTGTTGATGTTTTGGAAATATTCCTAAATGAGGTTGAGAGACAATTAGATAGAAAGGTGAAAATCATAAAGTTTGATAGAGGTGGTGAATACTATGAAAAATATGATGAATCAGGACAATGTCCTGGTCCATTTGCTAAAGTCCTCGAAAAGCGTGGTATATGTGCACTGTATACTATGCCAGGTACACCTCAACAAAATGGTGTGGCAGAAAGGCGGAATCGAACTTTAATGGATATGGTTAGAAGCATGATGAGTAACTGCTCCTTACTTAAATTCTTGTGGATGCATGTACTAAAAACCGCAGCTTATATATTAAATAAAGTTCCAACCAAAGCGGTTCAAAAGATACCTTTTGAATTGTGGACGGGAAGGAAACCAAGTTTAAGGTACCTGCATGTTTGGGGTTACCTTGCGGAAGCAAGAGTGTATAATCCACAAGAGAAAAAGTTGGATTCTCGAACTGTAAGTGGATATTTTATTGGCTATCTTGAGAAATCCAAAGGGTACAGATTTTACTGTCCGAACCATAGTCCAAGAATAGTTGAAACTGGTAATGCTAAATTCCTTGAAAATGATGAAGTTAGTGGGAGTGTAGAACGTCAAGTTGTGGAAATAAACGAGATAAGGGTGAATGTCCTTTTATCTATTATTAATCCAAAATCCACAATTGACATTAATGTTAGACCAAACCTTGTCGAACAAGACAATAATGTTGGTCAACATTTGATTGATGATACACCTCCACAGTCTGACGTTAGAACCTATAACGATCAAGGATCTGATATTCGACCTAATGAAGAAACGTCAAATACAAATGAACCACAAGGGATAACATTAAGAAGATCTCAAAGAGAAAGGAGATCAGCTATTCCGGATGACTATGTAGTTTATTTGCAAGAGTCAGACTATGATCTTGGAATTGATAAAGATCCAGTTACTTTTTCACAAGCCATAGAAAGTTTAGAATCCA
>CANXYC010452295.1:0-24607 GCA_948193065.1 Aleurites moluccanus
TATATATATATATATATATATATATATAATAGCTACTATACATAATTCATATAAAAAATGAAATACAAATATAAAATATTTCCTATTCATTCTTCTTTTCTCTCAAGGCTTTTCTTTTATATTTGCTTTTCCTTTATGATATCACAGTTAACAATATGATTTAGCAAAATTTACTATCTGCCCTGATGCTTTCTCATATAACTGGAGGCAAACTTTAATACAGTGAGATTCTTGGATGGTAGCACTAAAGAAAAGAAAGTTATCATTCGCGAAAAACAGATGAGACACAATTGGGGCATTCCTCTCAACCTTGCATCCGTGAAGTAAACCACTCGCCACAAAACTAGAAAGTAATGCCGAAATCCCTTCTGCACAGATGATGAACAAGTATGGAAAAACAGATCTCCTTGATGCAACCCACATTCCAGAGTAAAATGACCGATTTCTTTATTATTATGCACCACCTGATACTCTACTGATGTAACACACTACATAATCAAGTCCACCCATCAACAATCAAATCCAAAATTAAGCATCATAGCCTTTAGGAAAGGCTATTCCACACGATCGTAGGCTTTTGATATATTAGTTTTCAAAGCTGCATATCCATTTTTCCCTTTCTCATCCTCCTTAGATGATACATGACCTCAAAAGAAAACATCATATTGTTTGTGATCATACAGTTAGGTATAAAAGCACTTTGTGATATAAAGATGACTGAATCCAAAACCTGCTTAAGCCAATCAGCAAACACCTTAGTAATAATATTGTAGATGACATTGCATAATGCTATTGGATGCATATCTGTAAGCATTTCTGGACTTTGCTTCTTAGGGATAACAACTATCAAGGTCAAATTGAAACCCTGGGAAAGCTTTGGCCATTGAGAAATTGTAAACAAGCTTGAGTCACCTCTGTGCCAACAATATCCCAGCATTGTTGGTAAAAATCTGAGTTAAGACCATTCGATCTAGGTGCCCGATCTGGGTGAATAGAGAACACAGCCTCTCTAATTTTAGATGCTACAAATGGTTAAAGAAGAGCTGCATTTTGAGCCTCAATTACTTTGCAAGGAACCCATGAAGTGATTTCCACATTGTCACTCCCATTTGAAGAAAAAATACCAGTAAAATAGTCCCTGATATGATCTTCTAGCCCACCACCCCATGTATACCACTGATTCTGCGAGTCCCGTAGCTTAGAAAAAGAAATTTTCCTTTATTGAGAGCTAGCAGCTAGCATATTGGTGAAAAAATTTGGAATTAGAGTCCCCAGCTTGAAGCCAATTCTGTTTAGCCCTCTGTTGCCAATATGCCTCTTTTTTAGCAAGTAGGGAGCCCAACTCCTTTTGAGCAATAGTCAGCATCTCCACCCTACAAACATCTCTTCTCCCCCGAAGTTCATGGATCTTCCGTTTGCAGCGCCGAATACTTGCCCCAAATTGCGAAGAAACCTCTTTTCCCAATCAAATAAATCAACCCCACATTGCCTCAATCTCTATAAAAGATATTGTCATCGCTACTTTAGCTTTCCAATCCTCCCTCTTGGTCCAGGAGTTTTTGAATTGGAACTTATGACCTGATCTTTCAAGTTTTTGCCTAATGTCCAGGAACAAGACCGAGTGATAATATCCTATGGAATTGAAATTGCAAACCACCGTGGAATGAAAAAGATGTCGCCAATTCTGGGATGCTAACGCTCTATCTAGTCGTTCCTTAATCCAATTCATTGAACCTCTGCTCTTCTCCCATGTAAAAAGGTAACCACACAAACTTAGGTCTTGCAACCCATAATCCTCAACAGCTTGACGAAAACCTTGAATTAAAGAATTCAAATGTTTTAATCTACCCCTTTTCTCAGTCTAGAGCAGTAAGTCATTAAAATCTCCAATGCACATCAATGGGTGTGAAGACTATGTGCTCAGACTTCATAACAAGTTCCATGATTCCCTTCTTCTTTGTCGCTCTAAGTAACCATAGAAGCCTATTAATTTTCACTCAGACATATCTAGAATGCAAGTTACCACTTCAATATGATTGGAAGAGTAGCTAAGTAATCGAGCCATAGAAGAGAGTTTTCATATCAAGTCTAATCCTCCACCGTGATTAATTCCTTCTACCATAAAGAAACCTTCAAACTTTATCATCCTTCGAATACGGTCCACTTAGGCACAACCCATTTTAATTTTCATAAGAAAAATAAAGGGATTTTTTCAAAAATACCGAAAAAATAAAAAAATTTCATTTTTACTGTTAATTTTTTTTTCAAAAATACTAAATACCTAAAAATATTTTTTCAAAAATACGACATATACCAAATATATACAAAAAATATACCACATATATACTAAACATATACAAAAAAACAGTAAAAATGAAAAAAAAAACAATCGTAAAATTGAAAAAAAAGTCAAAAAAAAGTATATTTGTGTAATATTCCCCAAAATAAAGGGATTTTTTCAAAAATATAGAAAAAAAATAAAAAATATTTCATATTTACTGTTAGAATTTTTTTTTTCAAAAATACTACATGCCTCAAAATATTTTTTTAAAAATACTGCATATCTAAAAATATTTTTTTCAAAAATACGACATATACCAAACATATTAAAAATATACCACACATATACCAAATATATACTAAACATATACCAAAAAATAGTAAAATTGAAAAAAAAGCAACCGTAAAATTGAAAAAAAAAAAAGTAAAAAAACAATATATTTATGTAATATTCTAAAAACTAAAGGGATTTTTTCAAAAATATCGAAAAAATAAAAAATATTTTATTTTTACTGTTAGAATTTTTTTTTAAAAAAAATACTACATACCTAAAAATATTTTTTCAAAAATACTGCATATCTAAAAATATTTTTTCAAAAATATGACATATATCAAATATATACCAAAAATATACCGCACATATACCAAACATATACTAAACATATAGCAAAAAACAGTAAAATGAAAAGAAAAGCAATCGTAAAATTGAAAAAAAAGTTAAAAAACAGTATATTTATGTAATATTCTAAAAAATAAAGGGATTTTTTCAAAAATACCAAAAAAAAAATATATATATTTTATTTTTACTGTCAAATTTTTTTTTTCAAAAATACTATATAGCTAAAAATATTAAGCATCCGTGAGCACCCAAACTCCGGTAGTTCCAACTTAATTTACTCATTGGCTTAGGCCAAGTCCCACCTTTTCTACGTGTTTTGAATTATTATAGCTCAAAAGCAAAGGCCCATCAGTACTTACCCCCATCTCCATAGCTGCCACGTCATCCTTCCTACGCCTTTTACATTCCAGTATCATAATACCCTCTTGTAATTCCTCACAGCCTTGCATAAAATCCACGTGAGCCCCTTTATGAGTTCCCACATACTGCCCCCCAGTTGCTGTGTCACGTAAGGAAACCACTAAATTATGGAACCTATATTAATTACTGAATTTGCGCCAGTCATTCCATGATTCGTAGCCACGTACTGTTAACTTTCCTTTTCCATCATCCCCCCTTAGCCTCCATCGGAGTATCAGCCTCCATAGTTTCTGGTGACTCCCGCAGCCATCTCTCCCCAATATTGGCCTGATTCCTTCATAATGTGGCTCTCATCCATGCACCGTAAGGTTTTTCAATATTGCGATCCATAGTATCAAAGAATTTCTCACAGAATTTCTCAGTATGACCGAGGCAGCCACAAAAGAAGCAAAATACCGGGAGTCTCTCATACCTAAAATTCAGGGAACGTCAGTCACCACCTGCTTTTTTTTTTTTTTTTATCTTTATTCGTCTTTTCAATGGTTTATAAACATTCAATGAGATTCGAATTCGCATATAATTTCTCCAAGAACCATCAAAGCTATTTGCATCAGCACATATGAAGGTGCCTATAAAGTTACCGATATCTTGCCCCACTCTCTTTGACATGAAACCACACGGAACATCACAGACTTGTACCCATATATCCATTATCTCCAGAGGAATTAGTGAAAGATGGACTTCTGGTATCACCTTATTTAAAATCAAAAGATGTTGTTCGAAAGTCCATGGGCTTTTCATTGTGACCCTTTCGAAATCCAATTCATGGAAGAACTTAAATAAGTAGAAATCAGGGTGAATGTCCTGAAGATCCTGGATTCATACCCCTTTAACCGGCCTCCAAATCAAAGCCAAAGTGCCTTTCATCGCAATGAAATTAATTTGTCTATCAGTGACAAAACTGCCCACTAATATCCATTGATAGTTTGGCTGTTGCTCCGCCACCAACTTCTCCTCAACAACCAGACTATATTCATCTTCATCTTCCGGTAAAAGTTGAGAATAAAGTTGTTCCATGTCCGTAGTTGCACGGCTTGAAGACTTCATTGGAATATAAGTCGAAACCCTGATAGCAAAAACTTGTTACTGGAACAAGACAGAGAAAACTTGTTAATAGAACAAGACCAAAAAAAAAATGTCAATGATTGCTATTTTTATTATTGTTATAATCATACAAATATCATAAAACAGTTTTCACAAATCATACTAATTATTTAATTATTATATCATTAATTAAATTTGACAAATCGTACTAATTTTTTTTTCTTATTGGAAGATAATATATTTTTATAATTTAATTTTTTTTTTTCAAATTTAATTAATAATCAAACAATCCCTTAATCAATAAAAGATCCAAACGAGGCAAATACCTACTCCCCAAGTAATTACAACTACCGAATTTGGATAATTTGCCACATATGGTATCCCATCTGCTACCTTTTCATAACCAATTCTAATTCTGCTCATACTTTCCCTCATTAGACCCACATAATCCTTATTGTTGTTCTTTAGAGACCATGGGCTACAATTCTGTATGGGCTTTAATCATGGAGAGTTGAACTTCAACATCTGCTCATATTAGGCCCCCCAATCATTAGCAACGCAAGTAGTCATTTGCTTGTGGACCTAATTAACTTAGTCATCCTTCCAATATCAAAAATTAACAACAGTAAAATCTTATAAATTAATATCACTAAAATTTATGAATTTTATTAATTAAAAATAATATTAATTTATTCTGTTAATTTAAAATAAATTTATAAAAAATTATTATATCATAAATATTATTAATTTATTGAGTACTATTTTATAAAGATATAACTATTTTTTTTTCATTTTTTTAACACTTTTCCATTAAAAATTAAAAAATAATTAAAAATAATAATTTTTCATTATATCCTCATAAATTGCTGCCATTGTCTTCTTTTCCAGCGAAACATCATCCATATATGAACCATATAAGCTTCTTGATGAACCAATCAAGCATTCAGAGGAAAATCTTATTTTCAATTAAAAATAATGAAACAGATAAGCTTCTCAATGAACCAACCAAGCATGAAATCTTATTTTCAACACACCAAACAAAAAAGGAAAAGGAAAACCAAGACCAATAGAATAACAGAGGCAAAAAAAAAAAAAAATCTTGGCTAAAACGACATGTAGCTTAGAATTATCTCAAGACGGCCAATACTGAAAATGGAACTGCATGAAACCTCTGACTCAGGATCTCCACCACCTGGAGGAGGCCAGAATAACGAGCTCGAACTCCACCGTTGTTGGACCTCCCTTGCCCAACTGCCAAGCTAGATTTCAAACATGGATCTGACGTTGCATCAGCTTTAGCTCCTCTGAAGCAGCAAAAGCCAATGAAACAAAAGCAAAATCCATGGGAAGAAATCAATTTCGTTACCACAGACTGGGTTCAACTGGAGCAAGCGAGCTTTGTTAGCCCACTGCCATTCCGTTATGGATTCTGTGGTGACAGTTGGATTGACTATCATTTTTCAATTTTTCCTCTTTCTATGACTGGTATTGAGCAAAGCAAGCTTTGCTAGCGGCTTTGCTTTTGATGGGTTGTTAAAGAAATGGGCTGTTAAAGATTGATTTTGAGTTATCAGTTCTTTACGAGTTCATTAGATACAAGTCTTCAAATCTTTAATTTTAATTTCATTTTAATTTAATTTTCTGTTATTATCAAATATATATATCTATTGCAAATGGGTTATGAATTTGAAGAATTAAATGAAAACATTTGAGAAATTAAGTCACGTAATTATTAAACTTTCTCCACTCAATTATTTATTTTGCTCTTGTTGTTTAGTTATAGGTGGGAGAAAAGGAAAAACTTAAAGAAAAATGAAGGGTGTTTTAATCTTTTTACATATATTTAATGTTGACATAAATGAAATGGCCAAGTTCATTGACAGACTCTACAAAAAACTCACATATTAGCAACGGTTTTTTTCTGTCGCTAATACATGATAATCCATAGCATTTGAAGTTAGCAATGAATTTGCAACAGAAAATCTCCGTCACAAACTCGTCGCTAATTTCAAATTGATGGAATAGGAATTTTCTTCCTTATCTAGCGATAAACATGGTCGTTGCAAAAATGGAAAATTCTTTGCTAATATTTCGTTGCTAATCCGTGTCAAAAGTCATCGCTAAAGTGAATAAAAAATTAATTTTCCTCGCTATTTTCATTTTTTCCTTCGTTAATTTGGCGAGGATTTATATTGTCGCGTATTAGCGACAAATTTTTCCATTGCTAAAACATGATAATCCGTCGCTATTTGAAATTAGCGATCGATTTGCAGCAGAAATCATTCGTCGCAAAAATTCTTGTCACTAATTTTAAATTGATAGGAATTTTTGTTGCTATTTAGCTACAAATATTATCATCGCAAAAAAGGAAAATTTCTTCACTAATTTTCCATCGCTAATTAGTCTCAAAAGCCATCGCTAAAGTGAATAAAAATTAATTTTTTCGTCGCTATTTCCAATTTTTCCGTCTCTAATTTGGCGAAGGATTTATTTCGTCTTTATTTTGTCACTAATTGTGTCGCAATTCTATAGCTAATATGTCTCTAAATTGGCGAAGGATTTTATTTTTGTTGATTTCTATTGCTAATTGTGTTGCAATTCCATCACTAATTTGTAATTAATTAATAAAATTATTTTTTATTTTTATTTTAAATAAGTAATTTGTTATTACTAATTTTTTTGTAATTAATTCATTATAATAATAAATTAAAATTAAGATATTTAATTTTTTTTGAAACTCTAGGATATTTAATATTAAATTATAATAAAATAATATTATAATGAATTTAAAATTAAAAATAATGTAATGTATATAGATAAACTAAGAAGTTATAAATATCATCCTGTGTGCGTGGATATGGAGTATCAGATAGTCTAGTGGAGGCGAAAGGTGAGGAAGTTGGATCTGTAGGACGTGCAACAACAATATGATTAGTATACTATGCAAGGGTAGCATCCTCAACATCTGTATCATCATCTAGTAGACCGGTATGCTACTTAAGTCACTTAAATCATCGTAGAACACGACGGGATATGCTGTTGCTGCTGAGTCTCAATCTGTTATTTTTCTGTAGCTCTAACCGCTGCCTGTCACGCTCTAGTTCCTCTCTTGCATGCAGTATCTTAGGATCCATGGATCTTGAGTAGAGAAAAATTCCATCAACTGTGCTTGGACCTCCGTCATCAGATTATCTTTAATCAACTGCATAATATCCACAGATGACGCTGGGGAAGGAGCAGAATCAATAGCAGAAGAAAAGCTAACGCTAGGACCGTAATAGGTGGATGCATAAGATTTGACGCCATAAACCCTCTTCTTTTGTTCCCCACCAATAACTTTAAGTTATAAATCGACCACATAAACCGGATTTAGTTTATCAATTTCTAAGGCAGGTTGAGACAACTCCTTTCGCAATCTAATAACCTCCTCTTGCATTAGAGCATATAATTAAATCATTAATAGTCTCTTTTATTATATGTTATTAATTATTATAAATATACATAAAGTTATAACACTTACATTTACAGCTCTGGATATAACACCTGAGATTTCTTTTGCTTGTATATATTCTGAAATTCTTGTAATGATGTATATAAGATTTATTATGGAATGTTTATTTTGGAAGTGAGATTTGAATTTCAGAGTTTGTGTTTGTGCAAAATTTTGTGAATTTATGTTCAAAATTTTAAAGAAAGAATTTGGGATATGTTGTAGCCTCATATATCTAGTTTAAGTAGAAGGAAGAATCGAGACATTTAGACTTTTATAGTTCAAGATAGAGCTGGTTTAGCATGTACTACTGAAATGAAATTTTCAGTTTCTGTTGTAAATAATAACCGTGAACAGTGTACATGAATAGTAATCATAAATAGTAATTATAAACAGTGCATGTGAATAGTAACCATGAACAGTAAACTCTGGTTTAGTTTTTGGCAGTAGCTTTCTTCTTCCTTTTCCTCTTCTTTCTTTCTTCTTCTCTCTTCTTTTTCATTTCCTATTTCTCTCAACCATAAGTCATTTTTCTTCATTTTTAAGGTTTTAATACTCCAATTAAGCCTTATTAATGCTAAAAAAATATAAATTAAAGACTATAAATGCATCAATTCAAGCTAAATCCTTCAAAATTTCTTTGGAGAAGAAAATAAGGTAATTTTCTCAAATATTCTCTTTAACTTGAGTTAAGTTCTTTGTTAGCTAGAATAGTTATTTTTAAGTTGTGGGTGATCTTCTGTGAGTATTAATGGCTAATAATTATAGTTAGATTTAGTAGTATGAGGATTTATGATTTTTGGATGAATAGTGATGTGAATAGTAAAATTTCTCTATAACTATTTTTCATCCTCTATTAATGGTTAAATTGATGCTAGAATTTGTTTATAGAGACTCTAAGGAACTTAGAATTTATGGAGGATTATTTTATATGATTGTTTTGAGAAAACCTTAAATTTTAGAATTTTGGGGATTTTTATTTAGGAGAAGAGAACTCAAGGAATTAAAAATCTTTTGGATTTGAGCAAGAGTTGAGCTTGACTAGAAATGTTTTTAATGCTAAGAGGTAAGTGTGGATTTCATTCATGTGTATGATTCTCCATATGAGAAATTTTGCTAAAGTATATTATATTTATATATATGTATATGTTATTTATGAGTTCAAATTATTGAAACCCTCCTTAAATAAAATCTTTGAATATTGATAATGACTTGGTTATTTTCCTTGGACCAAGTTCATTAATAAGCCTTTGTTATGCATAATATGATATATTATTTATATGTTGTGATCTCTTGATCACTTTTAATTATTGTTGAACTAATACTTGACATGTATATTATGGAACATACATTATAGAACGCTTTTCCCAATGAGAGTTAACTCATTGGTCCAATATACACAGAGGAAATCTGGCTGATAGGGTATAGTATCAGTATTCCACCTAGAGGGGATCACGAGCTCTAGGCATATGCCTGCGCAAGCATATATACCACGTGAAGATAGCAAGGCAACCCAAACGTTATGATATGATATCAGTTTTATGTTATGTTTATTTGATAATGTCATTCTTTATAGGCATTTATGTTCTTAAAAATAATCATGATTTGATATTCATATATGTATTATGAAATGATTGAATAGTGCTACCCTTTGTAAGCACTTATGATATTAATGTATATGTTAAGATTTCTTTCTAGTACCCTAGTACATGTTCAAGATTTGCTATTTAAGTATTCTATATATGTTATTCATTCTGATTGTTTACATCTTACTGAGTTGAAGGCTCAACACTCTTCTGTGGATTTCAGGTTCTAGTTTAGTTTGAGAAAGAGTTAATCCTGAAGATGGAGCTTCTTGATTTCCTTGTCCATAAGAAGACTCTTTTATGTAATATTTTTGGATAATAGTTGAATTATATATAAGTATTTATGTCTATGAGAAGTATACTCTTAAAAGCTCTGTAGATGTGTGTGATGTTGTTTATTCTTTTATTGTCATGGTGGCATTTTAGACTTTCCCTTATTCCATATTGATGTTAGAATTATCTTTTGATCGATAAGGAATAAGAGAAAATGTCATATCAAGTTGATAAGATATATATATAAGATGTGGATGTTTGGCATAATGCTAGTATGTATTGTATGTTTGATCCAGGTTGTCACACCCCAACACCACCGGTGCGACGGTCCTAGGGCATGGGTAGGCATAAGGCCACCATAAACCAGTAAAACCCTTTCTAAACCTGATTCATACATAACAACATACACTTATCCATAGTAAAATATCATATTTCATAAATCATCATTATATATCAGGACATCTCCACTTATTCCCTACCGATCAAAAGATAGTTCTAACATCAATATGGAACAAATGAGAGTTTACAAATGCCATCAATGGAAACAAAATCAAAACTATTTCATATTTATCTACGGAGCTCTAAGAGAATACTTCTCAATAGACATGATTATACATATACATAACAAAATAATATCCAAAATAATTACATCCAAGCTTCTTGTGAAGAAGAAGTCAAGAAGCTATATCCTCTAGATTAGCTCTCTTTCGAGCTACACTAGAACCTGAAACCACAGAAGAGGGATGAACCTTCAACTTAATAAGATATGAACTATATAATGCTTTAGGTTAATCAAGAATCTGAGTATCAAATCATGAACATATACATATACATATACTTGGGCATGAAAGAGTCTTAAGCTTGTACTTGAAAATAATATGAGTGCTTATAACAAATAGCACTATCAAATCATATCATAAATTAAATCATGATTCTTATTTAAAACATAAAAATGCCTGCAAAGGATGGCATTATCAAATCACATATAAGATAGAACTAATTTCATATCATCATGTATCAGTAGCCTTGCTACCTTAACGTACACATATGATTGCGGGACATATGCCTAAAGCTCATGGCTCCCTCTATGTGGAACACTGATAAAAACCTTATTAGCTGAGCTCTCATTGTGCTCATAGACCAATGAATTTACTCTTATTGGAAAAAGCGTTCTACACTTATATATATCAAAGGGTCATTATAATAAAGTATTCTCAAAAATTCAAATTGATCAAGAGACCATTTATCATGCATATCAAAGGCTTGTTCATGATCTTGGTCCAAGAAAAGAATAACCAAGTCATTCTTATATATTAAGTGATTATATTAAGAAGGTTATCCAACAAAGATTTCATATAATAAACAACATATATGAATATTTAACAATTCATCTCATAAGGAGAAATATACATTTATGTAATTCATAACTTACTTCTCAGCAAAACTTTCCACAATTAAGCTCAACACTTGATTAAATGAAAATCCTCATCAATTCCTTGAATTGTCCAAGCCTAATCAAAATCCCCAAATTCTACAAATTAGGGTTTCCTTAATTAATAATACATAATATGGTTTCTTATAATTTTAACCATCTTATAGTCTCTATTATTGTTTCCTAACATCAATTTAATTCATCTCTTAAAGAAAATCTGAATATTAAGAACATAATTACTATTCACATCACTATTCATCAAAATTCATAAATCCTGGTATCTTCCATATTAATCAAAATTAATAGCCTTAAATGCTTATAATAGATTCTATACAACTCATAAATAACTATTCTAATAACTAGAAAATCTTAATCTAAAAAGAAAGTGAAGTTTGGAGAAAATCACCTTATTTTTCCACAACTGAATTCTTGAAAGATCTGAACTTGAAAATAATAATTGAGTCCTTGAATGTGATAATTTAATGATTTAATGGATTAATTCTGAGTATTAATGCAATAGAAAACAAATGGAACAGATTGGAGAGAGATAGGAGAAGAAATGAAGAAGAAAGAAAGAAAAGAAGAGAAGTTATCGTGAAAAAAAAAAATGACTACTGCTTCTCTTTTAAATAAACTACTGCCTCACTAGAATTTCCACTTCGCTAATCTCACTTCGCCAATCTTACTTTGCTGAATTCCACTACGGCATATTCCACTTCGCCAACCTTCACTTCACCAAATTCCACTTCAGCATCCTACTTCGACAAATCCCACTTCGGCAAATCCCACTTCGGCAAATCCCACTTCGCCAATCTTATTTCACCAAATTCCACTTCGGCATATTCCACTTATCCAGTTCGATCAGCCTCTATCCACCTCAAAATCGAGGAGCCAACTTGTACTACCTATTTCTGCCGAGCTGGAAAACCTTCCTCGCCAACTCACACTAAACTAGCTCGCAAATGAGTTACAGATATCCAAACTTCTCCATTCTTTTTGTCACTTAAAATAGACACTTAGGAATCCAACATATCCAAAATTCAGATTAAAAGGAGATCTACACAATTTATGGTGAATTTCTAAATTTCACCCTGACTTTACTCTCCAAGTACTATTCGAACAGGTCTGATTAAATTAGATCTCTCTTGAGCTATAATTCTCCAATCTCCTTGAAATTTTACAACCATCTAAATAACATATAAAGGGATATTTTCATGTTTACACTTTTGACTCACTCAGCCTCTAACATTCTCAGAATAAACAAACATTCTTAGACTTTCTGCAGGAAATAGCGAACTAGACAAGTTCTGATCAAGGAAGCATATCTCCTCACACACACAAAATTTTACAAAACAGTTCTACAAACTTAAAGATAAGATATAAATCTATAACTTTTATGTTTTACACTTTTCTAAATTATTCCTTTAAGATCATGAAAACTGACTCATAAAATCTTTCTTGAATACAGATTCTGAAATTCTCAAAACATTAATCTATCCATAATCATCTCAATAAACATGCATAAAAAAAAATATTAACAGGTATTACATTCTTCCTCCCTTAAATAAATTCATCCTCGAATTTAAAGAACTTACCTTAAACTTGAAATAGGTGGGGATACTTAGCTCGCATAGCTTGCTCACTTTCCCAAGTACCCTCCTCCATTACTTGATTCTTCCATAAGACTTTAACCATTTCTACCTCTTTGTTCCTTAACTTTTTGATCATTTTATCAATAAGGTTTTTCTGTGCGAAATTCTTTACTAGTAGCCTATGTTCTATTACACATATCTCTCTCTACACTTATCCAATTGCTTCAATTCTTATTCCTACTTAAACTAGACATATTAAGTTTTTACATATCCAAAATTCACATTAATTCCACTACTACACAATTTATAGTGTTAATTTAAACTTAGTATTATAATTAACTCTGCTGCCTACATTTTGTCCTATAATCTTATTCTGGCAGTCTGTATTTTTTTACCCATAACTCCATCTATAATTATTCAATTACTGAAATTATTTTTTTTATTGAACATAGACATATAATATTATAACATATCCAAATTTTAGAATATTTGGATCACTTCACAATTATTAGTGAATTTCCAAAATTAAACTACTGCCCTGAAATATCTATCTAGACAGGCCCTGTTTCCATGCCTATAATTAATCCCGTGCTCATCCAATTATAAAACCATTTTACATTAATTTATATAACATATAAATTAACATCTGTCATGTTTAACATTTTCTCTAATTCAGAATCTAAGGTCCTCATATCCATAGAATTCAGCAACCTATGTTCTATTTAACAGTCAATTCGGACAGATTACACTCATGACCTAATATCTCATAAATCAAAAATACAATTGAAAAACCCTTTTTCAAAATTATAGATAAGACATAAATGAACACTTTTTATGTTGAACACTTCTTCTAATTTTGTATCTATCATTATGTACAATATAAATACAGTAGCATTTTTCAATAACCCTAATTTTGAATCAGTCACAATTTTTACTTAATAACTCTTTCCTCACTTCGAATTTTACAAATTACTTCTACATAAATCTAATTAACATGTTTATATACAACTTTCATGTTTTAACCATCCTCAAATTCAGTCATTAAATTTTCAGATTACTAGCCACAAATTACTGCCTCAAATTAGATATCAGAATCCACTTAAACCCTAGCTTATTCTTTACACTCTTAGTTCAAATAACTCAATTATTTTCCAAATCAAACCATAGAACTCTTAAATATAATTAAAAATGATAAGTTTAGAATCATTACCTTGCACTTAGATGATTTCTTTTCCTTCTCTTTTTCTTTCCTAAAACAGCTTAACTTAATCTCCATCAATTTCCTTTTCTCCCTCTTCTTTCTCTCATCTCTTCCTATCTAATTTTGTTTGATTTATTTGGAAGAGTTAAGACATATTTTTAGTTATTTTCTTCTTCATATGGTTCGGCTCTCCTCTCTCCCAATTGCTATTCCCATCATCTTTTTATATACACCAAAAGCCAACTCAAAAGAAATAAAGACAAAAAAAAAAAAATAGAATCCTCTAGAATTTTGCTTATTTGTCATATTTTTAATTGATTGATAAATCAATTAATTATTTTCTATCAAAAAAATCATCTCCTCACCACTATGGCCAGCCACCTAGCTCTCTTTCTAGAAAGGGTGGGTCCCACAATTTTATTTAATTGCACTTTGGCCCAAAAATTTTCTTATTTACATTTTTGACTCCAAAACTTACTGTAATTTATTCTGTCTATTCTATTTAGATTCAACCTCAAGTGTAAGGAGTGAAATATCTTATTTTAAGTTTTTCTATCATTTAAAATAGTTTTGGGTCATTTCTGGATTCCAGATAGTGGATTTTCAAAATTGCCCCCAAAGTTGCCATATATTATAATTTTGCCATTATTTTTATTTTCAGTATTTCAAAATATTTTTCAACTCTTTCTTTTCACCATAATTTCACATAAAATTTACTAATTTAATCCCCCCAGGTCTGGGTCAGAAATTCTAAAATTAGTTAGGCTGCTGTTTCCTCGGCAGTGTAATTAACACCGCCATTTTATAGGACAGTGTCTCAAAAGTTGTTCGGTTGAGTCTCAAAAATTCCTGAATATTACACTCTATCATTCTATGCAGATTTTAATAATCGATTGATCCTATTCATGCTTGAATTAATATTATATTCGTTACTATAATCCGTTATATCAATTTTGTCTTTTGTACTTTCTCACTATCTATTGCTTTGTCTGCTGGGGTATTACAAAACCTTTGACTCAGGATCTCCACCACATGGAGGAATCCATAATAACAAACTCGAACTCCACCGTTGTTGGACCTCCCTTGCTCAACTAACAAGCTAGATTTCAAACATGGATCTGACATTGCATAAGCTTTAGCTCCTCTGAAGCAGCAAAAGCCAATGAGGCAGCAACAAAATCTATGGGAAGAAATCAATTCCATTACCACCGACTGGGTTCGAATGGAGCAAGCGAGCTTCGTTAGCCCCCTGACATTCCGTTATGGATTCTGTGGTGACAGTTGGATTCACTATCATTTTTCAATTTTTCCTCTTTCTATGATTGCTATTGAGCAAAGCAAGCTTTGCTAGCGTCTTTGCTTTTGATGGGTTGTTAAAGAAATGGGCTGTTAAAGATTGATTTTGAGTTATCAGTTCTTTACGAGTTCATTAGATACAAGTCTTCAAGTCTTTAATTTTAATTTCAATTTAATTTAATTTTCTGTTATTATCAAATATATATCTATTGCAAATGGGTTATGAATTTGAAGAATTAAATGAAAACATTTGTGAAATTAAGTCATGTAATTACTAAACTTTCTCCATTCAATTATTCATATATCATTAAATTTTCAACAAAAAACTCACATATTAGCAACGGTTTTTTTTTTTTTTTTTTTTTCTGTCGCTAATACATGATAATCCATAGCATTTGAAGTTAGCGATGATTTGCAATAGAAAATCTCCGTCACAAACTCGTAGCTAATTTCAAATTGATGGAATAGGAATTTTCTTCATTATCTAGCGATAAATATGGTTGTTCCAAAAAAGGAAAATTCTTCGCTAATATTTCGTTGCTAATCCATCTCAAAAGCCATTGCTAAAGTGAATAAAAAATTAATTTTTGCCTTGCTATTTTCAATTTTTCCATCGCTAATTTGGCGAGGTACTTATATTGTTACGTATTAGCGACAAATTTTTCCATCTCTAATACATGATAATCCGTCACTATTTGAAATTAGCGATAAATTTGCAACAGAAATCATCCATTGCAAAAATTCTCGTCGCTAATTTCAAATTCATAGGAATTTTCGTTTCTATTTAGCGACAAATATGATCGTCGCAAAAAAAGGAAAATTTCGTCACTAATATTCCATCACTAATTAGTCTCAAAAGCCATCTAAAGTGAATAAAAATTAATTTTTTCCTCGCTATTTCCAATTTTTCTGTCTCTAATTTGACAAATTTATTTTATCTTTATTCTGTCACTAATTGTGTCACAATTCTATCACTAATCTGTCTCTAAATTAGCGAAGGATTTATTTTTGTTGATATCTATCACTAATTGTGTTGCAATTCCATCGCTAATTTGTCATTTATTAATAAAATTATTTTTTTATTTTTATTTTAAATAAATAATTTATTATTACTAATTTTTTTATAATTAATTCATTATAATAATAAATTAAAATTAAGATATTTAATTTTTTTTTTGATACTCTAAGATATTTAATATTATAATGAGTTTAAAATTAAAAATAATGTAATGTATATAGATAAAGTAAAAAAGTTATATATATCATCCTGTGTTCGAGGATGTGGAGTATCATATAGTCTAATAGATGCGGAAGGTGCGGAAGCTGGATCTATAGGACATGGAACAACAATATGATTAGTATACTGTGCATGAGTAGCATCCTCAACATTTGTTTCATCATCTAGTAGACCAGTATACTACTTAAGTCACTTAAATCATCGTAGAACACGAGGAGATTTGCTTTTGCTATTGAGCCTCAATCTGTTATTTTTCTCTAGCTCTAACCGCTACCTCTCACGCTCTAGTTCCTCTCTTGCATGCAATATCTTAGGTACTATCCATGGATCTTGAGCAAAGAAAAATTCCACCAACTGTGCTTGGACCTCCGCTATCAGATTATCTTTAATCAACTGTATAATATCCACAAATGACACTGGGGAAGGAGCAGAATCAATAGCAGAATAAGAGCTAGCTCCAGGGCCGTAATAGGTAGATGCACAAGATTTGATGCCATAAACCCTCTTCTTTTGCTTCCCACCAATAACTCTGAGTTATAAATCGACCTCATCAACCAGATTTGGTTTATCAATTTCTGATGCAGGTTGAGACAACTCCTTTTGCAATCTAATAACCTCCTCTTGCATTAGAGCATATAATTAAATGATTAATAGTCTCTTCTATTATATGTTATTAATTATTATAAATATACATAAAGTTATAACACTTACATTTATAACTCTGGAGTGCTCATCAACGAATGTGGTGCCATCACTCATTTTGGTGTGCATACGGAGGATAATCTCATATAGTTGTGGTTCTCGACCTAATCTCTGTTCCTAAAATTTAAAAACATTCCATTAATTTTATAAGCTATTAAATGAAATATAATATATTGAGTAATTTGATTATTACCATGCATTGTCGATTTCAAAATCAAAGTAAAAGGAAATAATTAGTTACTTTCTCAAATAATGAGGACGACTCAAAATTGATAAAAGGAGAGTTAGGTCAACAATGACAACAACAACAACGACAATAATAGTCAAAACATGGTCAACTATGATATTGATAGATGAAAGAATGAAAACAAAAGGATTTCAACTTTCATTTGACTTAAACAACAATTTTCTTGAAGAAGATGATGATTTTGCTTTGTCTTTTTAAGCATTATTCAGTTATTACTTATATGTATCATTTAAAATAATTGTAGAAAATCACTTGTAATTTTCAAAAGGAAAAACTTGCCTCTATTATTTATGTGAATTAATGTTTTAATATACTAAAACTAATTATTATTAATATTTTCTTTTTTATGATTAATTCTAACATAAAAGGAGAACGCTTTTTCATTTTTTACTAATGTCTCAACTTAACATTTAGTATTTTTGATCCAAATTTATTAAGTTTTGCAAAATAAATAAATAGTCTTTTAATCTTTAAAAATATAAAAAAAATAAATTATTTTTTCAGATTATTTCTTATGTACACACTTGAAATTAGTGATCCATATATTATTATTTTTAAAAAGGTAATTCAATTAGATATTCAACTTAATATTTTTCCATCCTGATAACAATATAGTCTCTCGTGTATATATATATATATATATATATATATATATATATATATATATATATATATATATATATATAAACACATTTATTAATCTATTAATTTTTATTGTCATCATCGACAACTAATAATCATCATTAAAAATAAAAATTCAATTTAAATTCGACTATTTTTTAAAATTAATTGAAAAAATTTCTCGTATAAAAAAAAATAGAAAATGATTGGTAAATTTAAATCCCCAGTAAAAAAAGCAAAATTTCATTGATTTATCTTCTCATGCATTAAGATACGATAATTTATAATTGAATTGAAAATATACACATGTCAATAGAAAATAAATAAAGGGTACCTAAAAAGGTAATGTAAATTGGCAAATTTGTAATATAGGTGCAATTTTTTTTTTTTATATATAAATAATATATTATATCACCATTAAATTAAAATTTATTTTACAAGTATGTTTACCATTAATTTAATATAATAATTATTTAATTCTAAATTTTTATCCTATGGTCCAACAACATTAATTAATTTCATTAATAATTACAATTATTATCATATAAACTTGTAACTAAAAATAAATAAAAGATGATATCACTATTAAATTAAACTTATTTTAAAAGTATATTGACCATTAATTTAATATAATAATTATTTAACTTTAAATTATAATTACAATTATCATTAATAAACTTGTAATTAAAAAATAAATAAAGGATAGAAAAATTATAAACTAATGTAATATAAAGAGATTTTATTTAATAAAAAAAAAAACAAGTAATATGATATTCAAAGGATTGGGACCCACTTGAAGATATTAATTCTTAATCTCTTGAGCTTTGTTTATTTTCCGCATAGATATGCGTTGCCTCGTTAATGCCCTTTTATTCTTTTAGAACATCGATAAAGTCTCAAAGATAATCTTTTTATTTGATTAATTAATTATGGTTGTTGTTGCTTTCTTAGTTCATGGAAATTGATGAAGTTCCATACAACCGTACACTAAATTAGTCTAAATTAATTTTCTGGTAAAAAAAAATTAAATTTATTTCTTTTGATCCTAAATTTTCATGTCTAGTTTCACACCTGATTATAATAATGTGCTGATTTCATAGTAGAAAAACAATGTGTTTGATATATTTTGGTGAATTAAAAATACTAGAGACATTAAATATTAGTCAATTAGACATGATTTTATTTTTTCAACCCAATAATTAAAGATTATATATATATAAAATAAAACACATGGTAATTGGAAAGTGATTAGAAGATAATCAGATTTATAATTAAAGACATGCGTTGTGCTAAATTAAAGAGGCTAATTAATTCATAAAATGGTGAATTATATGTAAATTCCAAATACAAGACCTTAGATTTATCGCCCATGGTAAGGAGCTGCTGCATTGTCAAAAATTTTCTTGTTAAATAAAGACAATATCTATTTGTTTGTGTCAATCACAAAAAAGTTGGTGTCTCAATAATTATTAAAAATTCTTAAGCTATGTATGATATGAAAGAATTTAAACGAGAAAATACATAAAATTTTTAAATTTTATTTAAATTTAATGTTTGGTATGAAAAAAAATTAATACAAATTCATAAAATTATAAATTCTACTATATGGTAAAATTCATAAAAAAAATATAGAGTAAAATCTTTCATTTTATTATTTGGGAGATTTTATTATTTTTTTATTATTATTTTAAAATTATTTTCTAATTTTATAAATTTAATTTATCATATCAAAAGATAATTTTTTTTTAAATTCTCAATTTAAATAAGATATTAATTTTTTTTATTATTTATAAAATTATAATGGAGATGATGACTGATGAGGACATAAAGGTGTTTGATATGGAAAGCTATCTATATAAAACCATGGGTGTGTCATTGTCTCTTCAACAAAAAAACCCACTTCAATTTTTCTTTGAGATTACTGCGGCTGGATTCTTGTTGTGGGTTTCCATCTTATTATTATTATTATAGGCAAATCCAAAATAGGCATCAATCTTATATTGTTCTCTCCATTTGTTCCTTATCAATAAGGATTTAGGTTGCCAAAAATCCCTAATTCAAATGACTGAATTTGAAGCTTTGTGATTTTTTTATTTCAGGTTCGATCCTCGCATACAGCGAAGATTATTTGAATTTAATTCTATTTGATATAAGTTGTTGAAATTTATTTATCATTAAATATTGAAATTTATATATATCTATAATTGATATCTTGCTAGTATCCCTAGTTTAACTATTTCATGATATACCCTTTTTACTGTGGGGGTTGAAAAAATAAAGATTGATAAGATATTTGGCCATCTGTGGCTGCGGGGCTTGTAGAGATGGACCTATTTATGATGCTGCAATTGTAAAGATATGACCAATCAAAAATCAAAATATCATTCATGTTACCCAAATATTTTGAATAACATGAAAATTTGCTTTTAAATTCTGAATGAGATTTAATTTCAATTAATATCTAAACAGATTGGATGATACTTCTAGCTGTCTACATAAAAAAGAAATCAAAATATTAAGCCTATCAAATATAATCTGATTAACTTCTCAACTCTTTTTAAAAATAAAAAATAAAAAATCTCAAATTTTAATCCCATATATATTATAATAGTGAAAATTTCACCAGTTTAACGAAATAAAATAAAATAAAACTTATTTATTTATGCAATCCATAATGCTTTGGTCATTCGTCCTCATAAAAAAGTTACCATATTATTATCATGACAGGCAAGTATGTGTTATCTTATCTAGCCTTTCATGTCCCCTCTACTAGTACTCAGTCCTTATTAGCCTTTTTTAGCAATTTGGATTGACAATGGAGTTTCAGAAGTGGGCTCATTCAATTATGTCAGTGGCCGATGCATGAACTTTAAAAAAGAAAAACTTTCAGTGTCGAATATAAAAAATAAAAAATAAATATTATGATAATAAAAAATATATAAATAATAAAAATATCAAAGATATATTTTAATTAGAAATAAATAAAAATCATTACAATGATAAAATGAAGGAAATCGAAAAAATAAAAATAAAAACTGAAAGAAAATGAAGGAAAATTGAAATTAAAAATTAAAAAATTAATTTTTTAAAATAAAATAATTATTTTATTATTTTCATCAAATTTTAAGAATTAAATTATAATTTATCCCAAAAATCTCAGCAATTAAAAAGGACTTACCTTTATATACATCCGTCAACGATTACAAAAGAAAAATTTAAAAGTTGTTGCTTATATGTGGGTCTAGTTACTGCATTGGCCAACTTTCTTTTTATTTAATGCAAAGGAGAGGAGAGGAAAATTCAGGTTTTTTAGCATCGATTTCTGTATAAAAGGAAAAATAGTAAAAATCTTCTCTTATATTTTGAAAAATTATTGGATTATATACAATGAGAGAGAAAAAAAAAATATATAAAAAAAAGGGTAATTCTTGGGAAAGCTTTCAGCTTGTATTTCATGCTGGCATTAAATGAACTTCTACGTACCCCAGAAATTCTCATAGGAATTAATTGAAGTTTCAACTTTCAACTACTTTCACCATGTATTGTTGTAATATAGTCATACTTTTCCTGAATGAAAAGATGCAGATCTAAATTCTGTTCCCCACTTCCTCTCTGTCTGGCGGAGAGCAAGGGGCTGGGCTGGTCATGTCATCATATTGATTCCATGATAAAGGCAAAGCAACTATCCAAGTACAGTTCACAACTTGACCTGACTCGTTAAGATAAATAGCATGCACCATCTAATTTCGTAGACACCAAGCAAGACATTCCCCTTTACAATTACCTACAGATTTATCTTTTGAGTTTCAAAATAATCTCAGTAAAACTAATTTCTTTAATAGCTGATTCAGAAAAATATGTTCACAGGAGAAAACGCGTACCTTGATTTGAAATGAGTCTATCAAGGGCCAAAAGCACACAGCTTGATTGTGAATTGTATACATTAACTTGTAACTGTGCTTACGAGCGATTCAATTCTTTCTTAATCATGGCTTTTGATATTGATGATAAATAATTAGATGAATACCATAGCATAACATGCATGCTTAAAGTTGGAACATAAAAAGTCAAAGTTGCCAAACAACATAAATATAAATTACTACATGCATAAACTGCTCGAAATTATGGATCTATTCCAAATGATACATTTGCAGCTATATCACTCCCATTCTAAACAAATAAAAGTCACTGGTTAGATATATGATTACTAGCTAAAAAATCATGGTTGCTCAAGCGGAATAATCCAATCTAATCTTGCTGCAGAATAGGTGGGTCATCTTAGACTAGCAAATACACAGCCAAGTGAAAACAGGATTAACTCATGGTCACTGTTCTTTTTCCTTTTCAGCAAATGAATATTTTTTTCCTTTTCAGCAAATGAATATTTCCAGCGTGACCCAATTGCAGAACCAGTAACAAGAGACGCAACAAATAATAGATAACAGTCTAGAAGGGTTGGCAACAGCAATCTGAAATGAAATCTAAGGAACATTCATAACTTGGATAGACTGTAACATGTCGGAAACAGCTATAACAAGGTCACCTGATTTGATCATTCCTCTAGCCTTGAGCAAGGCGAAGGTTTTATTAAGGTTGCTTTCCATGTCATCAGAAAAACTCAGGCGAAAAGGTATCAGGCCCCACTGTAGGTTCAGACGCCTCCGTACAGGCGCTGTGGTTGTAAAAGCAAATATTGGGCAGTCAGGTCGACAACGAGACAAGAGAGATGCCATGTGACCATTCTTTGTGTACACAAAAAGTGCATCCACCTCCAAATTGTTAGCTGCAAAATCACAAATCATACTGCATCATGAACATCACAAGATTTTACGAACATAAACCCAGCATGCATGCAAGAATAGTGAGCCCAAAGTTTTTATGTTTTGGACCATTACTAGATTCATTACACTAGCTAACAAATAAATATATACATAATAGTGACATTGCTGGTGTGTTTGTTTGTCAGCTAAAAAGCTGACAAACTTTAAATTTTAGGGCTTTTGATAATTTGTCAATGCAGAACTAGGAGCTAATTAAAAGAGACCCATGCCCGAAGTCCATGCACGAAGTAGGATACAGAAATTTCTCTCCTCAATGACTACCATAGACAGTGTAAGTTTTTTAATGAGCATACCCCAAGCCAAACAAATTTGGAGCACTACATCTCTACTCTCGAGTCTAAAGTGGGGGCTATGCTTGGTGCAATGGTTACAACTGCAAAGGTACGAGTTTGAGTGTTGAGAACTTCATTGAAAAATACTGAATGGTAACACTATTTCCAAATTCTCTCTCCCGATCCTGTTACTGATCAAGAATAAATGGGTTAAGTCACCTCTGTTCCTTCGAAAACCAAATTAATCATCAACTGATTATATTTTTCACCTTTTTATCAATTTTACAACAATTTGATTCAGTTTGAAAGGTTCTCTGTAGAGTACTAAACTGGATAAAACCAAACCATGTACACCTCCAACTTCTTGGAGGAAATATATCATTTGATGATGCAAAAATTCAATAGATCCATCTATTAGATTAAGAAATCTAGACTCGAGCCAAAGAATGCTTACCCATCTTAGCAGCAGAGTTGCATATCTCTTCTGAAATAGAATCGGAAAATGTGGATCCTAAGGCTGGGATTTCCATAACTTCATGACGCTTCTCTTCTCTCCACCACTTCTCAATTCTCACACTGACACTTCTGAGAACAGCCAGTGCCTTCTCTGGGTACTGGCCCATGGCTGACTCACCAGAGAGCATCAAAGCATCAGCACGTTGCCTAACTGCTTCAGAAACATCAGCTACTTCTGCTCTGGTAGGTGTAGGGTATTCAATCATAGATTCAAGTAACTGAGAAGCAACAATAACAGGCTTATCTAGCTGCCTGCAGAGCTGAACAATCTTTTGCTGGGCTGCTGGGACCTGCTCCAATGGTATCTGAGCACCCAGATCTCCTCTTGCTACCATAGCTCCATCTGATGCTTGAATGATCTCTTCTAAGTTCTTCAATGAGTCAATACTCTCTATTTTTGCAATGACAGCTATGTCACTGTATCACGAAATAAAATCTTTAAAGTCCAAAAAGGTTGTCACCAGCATTAAAACATTTTTATTATGAATATGAGGGCAACTAACAGCAAAACACTTATGATATACAAAATCATACTATTTATAGTGGACATATTTTTAAGTTGTAACTGTCAAAGGTGAAGATTGATTGGTTGATGTAACAATTATAATGACACACAAGTAATATACCAAACAAATAAAGAGAAGCTAAGGCCACCAGAGATACACATACGGGACATAATAACATGCACAGAAAAACTTTAGCTTTTATGATATGAGAACTGGCAACAGATAATCTGGCCTTATTGAAACTAAAGGTGTAGCTTGATGAGATTCAAGAAGAAAATTGGAAAATTTTACAAATAATACTAATTAAATGTGCTTACCTATCACGAGACCTTGCAGCTATGTAGCTCTTAAGATGATTAATCACTTCAGCAGACTTGACAAATGATATAGCAATAAAATCAACACCCTCTGCGATACCAAAATCAATGTCCA
>CANXYC010452301.1:0-34260 GCA_948193065.1 Aleurites moluccanus
CTCCACACTACGTACACAACTTCCTCGGCCTCCTTACCTTCATAATCTCCATCTTCACCATCAGGCTCACAGCAATATTCATCTTCCTCCTCTTCTCTAGTAGCCACATTTACTGTTTTCCTCTGAGGACATTCATTTGATCTATGCCCAGGTTGATTGCATCTGAAACATTTTCCAGTAATAGGTCTGGAATAAGGATTAGTGCTCGCACCTTTGTGCAACTGCGCCCCCTTCTCCGTTGTTTCAGTCATAGTTCGCATGCCGGCTGCCTTGTCCTCCTGACTGCTCTCTGCTTTATAGCGATTATTATTGTTGCCGTTATAACAATCATTTCTCCCTAGAACTTCTGGCGCCGTACTGCCCTTCTTTAGTGAATTAGAAGACTTGAAATTATCAAAGCCCCTTCTGCTCCTTTCTTGTTGCATAAGCTTCGCCTTCATTGCCATGTTTTTTGCCTCAAACAAAGTCCACAAAGTTTGAACTCAAATTCTATCTCTAATGAACGGCTTCAAACCATTAAGATATCTAGCCACCTGCTGCTCCTCTGTCTCTGACAAGTTATTTCGCTCAGCCAAGCGCATGAAATCAACTGTATACTCATGCACTGACCTATTGCCCTGTTGGCACTGCTGGTATTACTGGAACAGAATTTGTTCATAGTCTGGAGGTAGGAATTCTTGCTTCAATAGACGCTTCATTCTGTACCAAGTGCGTACACGACCCTTCCCTTCACTCATCCTTCTGTTCTGCAATCTATCCCACCATGCTGACGCTCCCCTTTTCAATCTACAAGCAACAAGCCTGACTCTCTTATCAGCTGGGGTCTCCATATAGTCAAAGAATTGGTCGATATCGATAACCCAATCCAAAAAATCTTATATCCCTAAGCCACCATTAAAATAAGGTATATCAACTTTTAATTTAAAGTCGTTACCTTCTCTGTCATCATCTCAGCGTCTATAATCATCTCTGTCATAATGGCCTCCACGAGGCCCACCATATCGTGGTCTGCCTCCATAACCAGCGTCTAACTCTTCTATAAAGTCATCTTCTTCTGAACTGTCTTCATGATAAGTCTGTCTGCGAACAGGAATAGGTCTGTCGACTGGGTCTCCATGAGCAATAGCTGCCCCTGGCCTTCTGTCGTTTGGCCGGTTCTAGTTCACATCAACACCGAGAGCATCAAGGCAGTCCTTAATATCATCAAATCATTGTTCGAAAAGACGAAATCTTTAATCCATTTGTTGTTCTAGGCATCCCTGTATATGTTGCTCCAATCATTGCAACGTTTCGTCCCCAAGGATCGGGGCTCCAATCTCATGAGCATCGTCATGAAGACCACCGCTTCTGCTAACTGTAGCTATCTGCTCTGATACTACCTGACACAGTGTAGAAGCGTTCAAACAAAAGTCTAAAACTCAGAAATAGAGAACTGAATATTTTATTGATAAAAAGCTGTCAAACCCTAGAGTTTTACAAGCTATTTATAGAGAATAAGCTTAAAAAAACCCTAGAAGGCTGATTTGGTAATTTATTCCGAAAAGGAAATAAATTATTAAATCTACATCATAATTGAAATAGAAATATTACATAATAACTGCCTTAAAAAAAAACCGCACCAACAGATTTTCCTACCTAAATTAAATAAGGAAATAAAAACTGCCAAAAATAGATAAAAAACATAAAACTGCCAAAACGGAGTCCTAAATGTTGGAATTTGACTTAAAAAGGCTACCGTTCATTCCTTTAGCAGTGAGTTTGACTCATTAGGCCGTTTCCCATTGGATAATGGCCGATAAATGCCCAAAATAAGCTGCTCTCAGAAAGCCAAACGGGCCCCGACCCAACTGGCCCATAAACTACTTGGATTTTTACTTCTGTTTCTTCTTATCTAAGTGGCCCAAAAATTCTAAACAAATACTCTTCACATCATATTTGAATTTTAAAAAAAAAATTGATGAATCTAATATATCATATCATATTATAAATTAATTAATTATAATTAAATATGTTAAATAATAATTATCTTACGAAATAAATATAATAATTAACTATTTAAATTATGAATATGTAGTGTTGAAATATAAAAATAAAATATCTCACGAATAATTAAATTATAAATAGGATATATGAATTTAAGGTATAATTATCTAATAATTAGTTTTACGTTTTAGCTATTGTTATACTTTAAACACATCATAAAGTCAATGTTATTTCTTGTGAACCTAATCTCCTCTCATTTACTATTTAAGTCTATTATCAATAATTTAATAGGATATTAAAATGAATTTATATTCTAATTTATTGGGTTGGTACCATATTAAAACCCAATTGCTAATTAACTAATCTACTTGAATATTATCAAATTATTTGTGAACTGATAATTTATTAAACTGTCAAATTACCTATCAATTACGTATGGGTTGATAATCCATTAAACTACTAAATTACCTATCAAATACTTGTGGGCTAGTAACCCATCAAACTACCAAATTACCTATCAATTACTTATGAACTAGTAACCCATCAAACTATCAAATTACCTATCAGTATTTTAATTGTCAAGTAATAACTAGATTAGGCTAGTTACTACTTGAGGGGGGAGTATTGAAATATAAAAATAAAATAAGAGTTTTTACAAAAATAACGAAAAAATAAATTTCATTTGCAAAAATATGGTCTAAGCAAAATTTTTGTAAATTTACATACTTTAACATAAAATATTTACCTTTTTACAATATATATCAATATATACTCGAAATATACCATATATATCTGAAATATACCCAACATATATCTGACATATACTAACATATGCCCAATATATATCTGACATCTATTGTGTATAATTACGTATGCAGTTCTTACTGAAGCAAATGAGGGGATTGGATTTACATGCACCATCGTCATCTTCATTTGGTTCCTTCTGAACTTGAATAAAAATAACCAAAAAAATGAAATAAAATACCAACGCAATCCACAGATGGAGATCTAGACCCAGGAAATAAATCAGTAAATAAATTTAGTGATAGAATCAAAATATCGAAACCACAAATCACTAAAAATAGCAAGTGAAAACTCAGTAATCCACCAAAAATACTAAACAGAGCTAAACCGAGTTTGAACAAGCCAAATAGCAAGCAATCCAAACAAAATCCACAGAACAACTATAATAAAACCAGACCCAAATCAAACAACAAATAAAAATAAAAAAGGCACTGTGATAGAAATAAACCCCTCAGGCAAAAATCAGATTAGCCACTGAATCCACAGAAATGAAATTTTGAAACTAAACCCAGCAAACAAAACCAATCGAATAGTTAAACAATGAATCAAAAAGAAAATGAAACCAAAATCGGCCAAGAATCCAAACTTGAAAACAGAAAAACCGAAGCAATTGAATGAATCACCAGAACAATATCAATAAAATTGGATTTCCACTTGGAAACAAGAAGGAAGAGACTCAAAATTAAAGTGAAATCAAGTATTGTATGGCTTTTTTCATCTGACAATGATAAGATTTTGTGAGAAATTAGAAAAGTCTTGATATTAATAATGATATTGCTGGTGAGAAAAGCATAAAGAATAATAAGAACAAATGAGAATGAAAAGATAAAATGAAAATCATAAAATTGAAAAAAAAAAAGAAATGAAAAGTCATAACAATGATAAAATAAAAAATGGTAGTAATTTTGTAAATAAAATAAAATATATTGTATTGAATGTTAATTCCTCAACAAAATATCCCACATTAAAAGAATAATCAAATAATAATATATATATATAAATTTAAGAAATAATTATCTAATAACTAATATTATTTTTTAATTATAATTACATCTTAAACTCGTTATAAATTTAATATTATTTATTGTTAACCTAATCTCTTCCTACTTACTTTATAGATTTATTATAAAAAATTTAATAATTATAATTAATATACCGATGTTAGTTAAACGAGTCACATTTATTTATTTTATTTTGATATGACAAGTACAAATTACTGGTCCTAGCTAGCAGTAAGTCAAATATTTTGCTGCACAAATTTTTTGGTTATAGAATTCTCTTTTGAAATATTTTAACTTCTCTCTTTTCTTAGTAATATTAACCCAAAATTTATTATTATATTTGTTTCACATAATAAAATAAAATAAAAGTTATTTCAGTGTTAATTTGTTATGGAATAAAAATTTTCCCTTTTTGATGCCATTGTATTTGAAACTTGAACTTTAATTTAGAATGATTATCGGAAATGTATTATTATATGTTATTTCATTTGAGTTTAGACTTTCGACATCTAGGCTGGATTTCTAGATATTTTTATTGCATTGTCATTATAACTTAATTATCGAGGATGAAATGGATTTTTAAATGTATAGAAATAATGATATTTATTAAAATTTAATTAAATTAGTCAATCAAATAAAAAAAAATTAAAAATTAAATTAAAAATTAATTTGATCATTAAAAATTTATCTTTATAAATTAATGAATCAGACCGATTATTTTGATTCGAGTGGATTAATTTTTTTTTTATTTTTTAATAAAAAATAAAAAATTATATTTATTTTCATCGTATATATATATATATTAATTTTTTTGATTTAATCAATTCGACTCAGATTGAATATCTGGCTCTCTATTTTTATCGATTATTTAACCGATTTATTTTTTAAAACATTGGCAACAATCATTGTTTACTTTTTTTTTTTAAATTAGTGGAAATAAATGAATATGTCAAGAAATTTGAACTTATTCGGAAAATTGGTGATGCTAAATGATTCGTATTAAACACAGGAAATGTAGGCAACGGATAGACAGACTTTTCTAGGAATTTAGATAAAAATTATTTAGTGATGAAACCACATCGTATTTTGGGCAGGTACTTATTAAATAATAATAAATGCCACTGCCCATTCTAAATCTATAACATATCCCTTGCTAAGAAATAACTAGCATTTTCTTCTTGACTTTGACTCTCTTATAATTAATGTCTAAAGCAGGAATAAGTCAGAAGAATACAAAAGAAATAGATTGTGTATCTTTTTGATTGGTAATTCATATTGTTGCTTCCTGTACATGTCGACTCCGAATATTTTATTTCATTTTGATATCTATATCCTTATCTATGTAGCACTACGTATATCACATCATTTTTTTTTTTTTAAGTATTTTAATAATTAATAATTTTTTTATAAATAATATAATATATAAAATATAAAATAAAATATGAAATGAAATAAAATATCTGAATTGATATATGTCATAAATATGTTTACTTTTATTATTATTATTATTATTTTATTTTTATTTTTAAAATTTATGAGGTATTTTTATATTATAAAAAATAAAAAATTAATTATTATTTGTATTTTAAAATTAATATTAATCTAAAAAATTTAATCCAATATAAATTTAAATACGAAATCTTCTCTCATGGATCATTTTCCAGAGCCAATGCTTTGAATTATTTTTATTATTACATAGAGGTATTTGTTTTCCACTACAAAAGACAGCTCACTTGCCAACTTCTGGAATTTTATAATAATATTGGCCTACAAAAGTTTTCCTGAGCCAATCCTTCTGTTCAATTTTGGCCTAGAAAAGTTAAAAAGTCCTCTCTTGTGGTTGCTTCTCACAATTTTCCTTTGCTCCTATGTAGGAAACAAAACATAGCTAGCTAGCTAACAAGACAAGTTTTTTAATATTTTTTTTTTTAACTGAAAAAAAAAAAATCTTATGGATGTGTTATTTTTTCTAATTTTGGAATATATATCCTAATTTAATTAAGTTCAAATTAAGTTTGGACATAATCACTGGGAGTAGCCACTTAAATTCAATGTGTCAATTAACCCATTAAATTTGTACTATAAAATTAAATAAATGACATAATGTATTTATATTATTCACTCCACTAAATAATTAATGTTGTCTCATTAAATTAAATTTTATCTATTGAATTTGTTTGTTTTAATTAAGTATTATTAAAATAATTTTTTTTCCAATTTAAGAACATTGAAGATTTTTTACGATATAAACATTAAGATTTATAAGAAATTATTTGTTAATCGCAATTAAACAAAAAAAAAACAAAGTAATATTAATTTTCAGAGATATTACCATGTTATATATTGATTTTCACTCGAATCCAAAATCTTCGGATAGATATCCAAATTATAGGGTTTGCGAAACTTTACATGTTAAAACAAAATCCTTCAAGACACTGCATGCGTTCAATTGAAGATAAATATCAAGTAGGAAGTGGATTAGTGGCAGCCGCCAGGCACTGTAAATATTTCAAGTTGCATCTTCAGTCCTGACATTTGAATGAAAGTAAGAAAATATCTTGAATATGCTCTGTTTAAGATTTTAGTATATGATTGAAAAAATAATTAAATTATCTTAATTTTTAGCTGAATATACACTTTTTTAATTTTGATAAGGAAAAACAAAAACAATTTATATAAATAATTTAGTGAAAAAATAAATAAGAGTAAAATTAAAAAAAAAAAAAAAAGAAATATTACATTCAACTTCTAAAACGATGATTATTTTAAGAAATTTTTTTAAAACGATAGATAATATGTGAAACAGATGAAGTAATTAATATAAAATTCTTTTGATAACCAATCAATTAAAGGGTTTTTAAGATTTTTCAAAATAAATAAAAGGATCTTTAAGATAAGAAACTAATTATTTGAGGATGGTTTTTTGTGAGACACAACGCACTAAAGTCCAATGCTTGAGATTTGGACACGCTTTGCATCATGCATGAATTCATTCCACACTAGTCAAGTATCACACACCTTTTGCAATTTTTTTTTCTTTCTTTTATTACAATATAAACAGCTTTTAATGTTACTTCAATCACATTCTATGGTATCTACACATCTCTTATACCCATAGTTCTGGATTAATTAATTAAGGTATTTATATTGTGTTTGAAACTAAATAAATTAATATAAAATTTACTTTTAATTATATAATTTACATATATGTATACTTTTTTTTTTATGACTAGTTTCATTTAAAATGATGTGAAATTGTAAAAGTTTTAAGAATTCAATACACTATTACAACTCAATTCACTTTGAAAATTAGCCTAAATATAATTAATTTTATACAACATATGTATAAAATTTCAGCTTTTTTTTTTTTTTTTTTTCAAATACATAAAAATTTTAAAACATTAAATAATTTAAAATTAATAATGAATGGTTAATTAATTTAAAGAAGATGTTTATCATTCAACATATAAATAACCTCAAATTAAATGATCATGAATATTATCAATCAATGTTTTTAAAATTGAACTAGTTAAAGAACCAGTGAAAACAAATAGTTAGAAGGTCAGAGATTCGATCGGAATCAAACTGATTAAATCGAAAAAAAATCAGTATACATATATATGTATATATAATTTGATATTTATTATATATATGATGAAAATAAATATAATTAGATATTTTTTTATTTTTTATTAAAAATTAAAAATTTTAAAAAATTAAAAATTAAAAAAAAATTGACCTACTAGAATTGAAAAAACCAACCCGATTCGACTGGTTCATCGATTTTTTAACTAATTTTTATGAGACATTTTTTAAAGACTAATTAAACTAATTCTTAATTTAATTCTCAATTTTTCTGATTCGATCGATCAATTTAATCCGATTTTAATATCAATGTTATCAATATCTAATACCTGTACCTCACTTAAAAAAAAAAAAAAAAAAAGTGTTATTTCTCTCTTTATGGCAAGACTATATTTATATTGTTTGCATATAAATTAAAATTATCTTATTTCTTTTCTTTCATATGATATGTGGGGCCTATTGGTTTATGAGAAAGAAAATAAGTTTGTCCTGTATAATAAATAATCTCTCCTTATCTCCATAGATATAGTTAACTAATCATTTTGTGCTTCAAAAAAGCATAGTTTTGTTTCTACTAGTGATTTTAAAAACAAATTCAATATGATAATTCAACTGAAGTATCAAACAATTTGAATGGACCGCAAATAAAATATATACTGCTGGAAAATCATGAAAAATTAATTTTAATTAAAATAATAATTGAAAGGGTTAAATAAAAAAAATTATGAATTTTATGAAAATTATAAATTTTTCAGAAATTGAATTACAAAATTTTTAATTTTAATAAATTTTATAATTGATCGAACTTTTGCCAAAATTGATGTGATATTTTTTATTAATATTTTTATTATGTCAGCTATAACATAATAATTTTTATTAATATTTTTGACATGTTAATATTTGATGTGATAAAAAAAATTATATACATATATTAATATTAAATTATTTATTAATATTAATATTTTTTATTATTTAAAATTTTTAAATTTATTAATATATATATATATATATATATATATATATATATATATATATATATTGATCTACACGATGACAATAATAATAATAACATAGAAATTAATATATTTATGTTACATTTCATTTCTATTTTTTTTTAAAAATATTAACATAATTATATTTCATTTTAACTATTTTAATTAATAATTTATTTATTAAAATCTATTTAAACTATATTTCATATATGTATTTTAATAAATATATTTTTTATTTTATATAGAATAGATATAGAATAAAAATATATATAAATAAATATATATAATAAATCAATCTATAGAAAATAAAAAATATATTGAAAGTAAAAATATGTTAATATTAATATATTAATTAATATATATTGATTAATATTAATTAATATATATTAACAGAAATATATTTTAATATTAATATATTAATTACTATATATTATTTTATTATTTATTAATATTAAATATTATTTTATTAATATTATTATTAATAAAATATATAATATATAATATATCATAATTAATAATAATATTAATATTAATAAATTAAAAAAATCAATTTTTTTCTATATCAGCTCCGACGATCGGAGTCTCGATTGAAATTCAATCTAGTATAAAATTTACTAAAATTAAAAATTGTGTAATTCAATTTATTAAAATTAAAATATTTTGAAAAATTTATGATTTTTGTGAAAATTGGTGGGTTTTTTTATTTATTTAATCCTATTTTAAAATAATTAAAATTCCTAACATTTCTGCCAACCCAATTGCCTTAATTTGGGCCGAAACTACATGCTCACAAGCCCAATTCATTCCTTGTATCTTTAAAAAACCGCAAACACTCTTTCTTCTATTATTAAAGTGGTAGCAAGAGTTTTATTTTTTATAATGTGGGGTACAAATATTTCAAAATAACACATGCAAGCATAAACAACCATCTTCACAAGTAGAGCCTCTCAACTTATTTTTTATATGAATAATAATTTCTCTTTCAGATAAATTATTACTCAAATATCATTGAAAATTCAAAATGTCCAACTCAGACCTTGAATGATTAGTGTACTAAAATCATTGTTGATGGATTTTTTTTTAATTGATTGTAATGTTAAATGATGTCCATTGTATGTTATGTTATGATTAGTAACCTTATTAGTGAAAACACGATGAAAATTTTTGTAAAAATCTGAAAGCCTTTTTTGGGAGAATCTTGGGGCGGGCGGACCCAAAGAAGTGGCATCCAGCTCAACTGTCGGAAATTCTTAAGATCTCCGATGTCCCAGATCGGATTCATTCCTCTCTCGTCCCAGTTATTGTCAGTTTGTACGGAAATACCAACGTGGAACTCTCTCTACAATGGGACCCGATTGTTTTATGTGCAACCAATCCCATACACTCACTCACTGCTACTTGTCGCCATCAAAGCTAGCTGGATTTTGGCACTTGTCACAATCCTGGTAATCCATTTCGAGAAACTTCAAATACCATGGGGCCCATTTTTGCTATCTGCCCCTTCTTGGTCACACACGTGTATAGAGCTGTGATTTTTTACCTGCTGTTACTATTGTTTTATTTTATTTTTTTTAAGTTAATTTATCCCTTTAACAGGACCAACATAGTAAAAAAGTAAAAAAACTTAATTTTTAATTTATTTATTTAATTTTTTCCGATAAAATTTTATATTAAATATATCACGTGTATATTCAGACTCATATTTATATATTATTCACTTAAATTTATAAAATATAGATTTCACTTTCATATAAATGAATATGTGTGAGAATACATTATATCCGATATATTATATAATTTGCTATATTTTGTATACAAATATTTATATATTTATTTTAATTAAATGATAAATAAGGGAGGTAATTTAGTAAGTGCATATATATCAAGTTCATTTTTTTGGGACGTTATCAAATGTAAGTCATTGTTTTGGGACGTTATCAAATGCACGTTGAAATTAAGATTTTTATGAGATTATATATATATATATTCAATCAACAACATATGAAGTGCAAGGCCAACTCTCAGCGTTACTGCCTTTTTAAGTTATAAGGAGAATGACATTAATACACAAAAGCCAACTGCCTTTAACAAAGAGGAGGCAGTTTCTTGCCTTGCTCTAGCTTGGGAAGGGATTCTCCAAAGGAGGTGGAACTAGATATTAAAAGTTGTGGAGCCAAAATAAAGATGAAAAAAAATAAAATTAGGGGATACTTTTTACAATTTTTGAATTTTTAAGTGTTATTAATTATTACTTATAATTTTTAAAATAGATATGAAACATATAGATAATTTTTAAAATATAAAAAGTTATAGTTATAATTAATAACTAAAAAAAATTTTAAAAATTAACTGTCAATGATATAATTTTTACATTAAATATATATTAAACAAATAAAAATTTTAAAATGTTTTTGCAGCCATTAATTGTGATTGTGTGTATATATAAATATAGAGAGAGAAAAAATACCCTATAAAATATGGATATAAAACACAATTTGGCAAAGTTTGGTCCCCCTCAAGCCCCCAATGAGTAGTTCCACCTCTGGGATTTTCAAAAAAGTCGAAGAAAAACAAATAGAGCTGATGATACAATTGACATTTTCATGCTAATTCAATGGCGGGTCTCAATCAATTAGGGTACAAAATTGTTTGATGTAATTATTATCTGTATCAAATTTATTTAGTTATTTTTTTAATAATATATTAGATAATTATTAGCGGTAATCAAATAATTATTATTTATAAAAGTTATAATTTAAAATTTTTCGAAACATCTCTTATTTAGACTAATTTATCATATTTAAAAATAATATTTAAATAAAATATTAATATTAATATTTATTTTTAATGACATTTAAATAGCATAACAACAATAACTGAAATTATTTTACCAAATACTAAATAACTATCAGTTATCAGCTAATAGTTATTAACAATCAGCTACTAGCTAATAACGCTACAAATAATTAAATCAAAAGAAATCTTAATGAATTTATTTAAATTCATATTGATTATCTATTAATTTTAGTTAATTAAACTCTAATTAAAATTTTGCAATTTGCAAGTTGAAGAATGCTAGCATCATTATTAATAATTCCATATCAAGACATTTACACTTTATTTATTTTGAAAAAGGTGGGAGGAAATAAAAGCAAAGAAAAAAAGGTTTTATATATAATTAGGATTAATACATGTTAATTTCCATTATTTTTCTTTACTTTTCTCCCGCTTCCCTTGCAAGTCTTACCCAAAATAAATTTTAGAATAACGATTGTTTAGCAAAGTTTTCCCCCCTTTTGATTAGTTAAACGATGGGAAAAGAATTAAAAAAAAAAAAAAAAAGAGAAGAAATAACAAGGAAAAATATGCAGTTATTTTCATTTTTCAGTGAAAACAATTACTTATGAAAAAATTCCTAAAAAAAAAAATTATGAACGAAAATTTCTTAAATGCTCTTAGTATAACTTTCTTTTCATACGCCTAATTAATCGCTACAGTATACAAGTGGTAATTAATTTTAAAATATTTATACGGAGTATGGGGATATGTTATATACTAATCTGGAAAATGTAATTTTGATAAATTTATATGATAATATTTCTAAAAAGTTTAAATTTATTGAGATGTAAAAATTTCATATTAGTGAATTACAAAAATAAATATTAAAATATAAACAAATAGATAACCTAATCATATTAACTTAATTCAAACTTTTATGGATATGGTGATCCAACAAAAAATATTATAAATAGCACATACTCTCTCCAAATTATTGAAATTAAATTTTTTTATGATATCAAACTGGGTTATTATTTTGTAGTTAATATAATGGAAATATTATATAAATATCTTGTTTTCTGACTTTTTTTTTTTAATTTTATGATTTTTTTTACTATTTTTAGTATATGTTTGGTATGTATGTAGTATATTTTTGATATATGCTTGATATATATTTGGTAAATATTTGATATATATTGTATTTTTGAAAAAATATTTTTAGATATGCAATATTTTTGAAAAAATATTTTTAAATATGTAGTATTTTTAAAAAAAAAATTCTAACAATAAAAATAAAATATTTTTTTTTACATTATTTTAAAAAAAAATCTTAATATAATTACCTGTAAACTAATATTAATAACTTATCAAACTATCAAAATACCACATTAGATTAACTTGATTCAAATTTTTATAATGAAAATGATCAATAAAAAATATTATAAAATAACACATACTCTCTACAAATTAATCAAATTGAATTTCTTCAAAATTAAAAAAGTTATATAAAATAATATTGTTAATATGTTATAATACTTGATCAATTTGAGTTGTATCAAATGACATATTCATTTAATCATAATTTCAACTAGAAAAATTATATACGAATTAATTACCTTTAATCATAATATCTTTTATATTATGAAATAGATATTGGACCATGCCATTAGTTTACCAACGCTATATGATTAAATATTTTGATATATGCTTATTAAATTAAACTTTAAGGTTTTTTGCTTTAAAAATAAAAGTCATGGTCACAAGTCCTTGCTGATAATTAATTAAGAGTACTATTATAATTACTGGATGATTACAGTGAATATATAATATTAAGTTGTTGTGAATGAGAAAACAAAAATTCAATATAAGGTGGGGGTGGATTCCATGCAGTGTGATATGGCAATCTCTGACTTTTTTGATTGAAAAGAAAAAAAAGTTTAATATGAGACGTACCAAATGATAAAGTATTGACCTCAAAATTCATCTCACCAATTAAGCTTTGACATGAGAGGATATGGAAGGACATTTCATAATCATGTGTATCACTATTACCCAGTACATCATATTTCCCAATCCAAACTGCAAAACGACTTCAACGTGTATCAAGAGTACTGGTTTGACTATAACTTCATTTTTTTTTTGTGCAATGACACAAGGTGTGTGCTTTTCGATTGCACTAGCATGATATTCTATATTATGAAATAATTAAATGTCCTCCCTTCTGTAAATTGTCGATAATCTCATATATTATAAGTTGTTCTTTCATTGGCATTCAATTAATTTCGAACTCTTACATGCCTAAGTGACTATAACATCTACCAATCCTCAAGATTAGATTTGGTCGGCCTTTAATTAGGATTAAATATGATATTACCTTCAACGTAGATAAACATGCATGGGTGGAATGTAGAATGTGACATAGAGCAGAGAGGCCATCCACACATGCAAGGAAGTAACCCTAAAATTTTATTTGGAGGCCCAAAATTAATGGCAGGATAAGTAAAAAAGTAAAATGTAATTTTTTTTCTAATTTTTTCAGTAATTTTTATTTCAAATAATAATAATTAATTATGTTTTTGATTAATTGATCTTCTATAGTAACATTTGAAATTATTTATAAATATTTAATTTTATAAGAATCCATTAAAAATTTAAAAGAACTAATTTAAAAATTATAAAAATTATATATGGATAATATAAATATTTTTTAGATCCCTGATCATGCTCCAACACATGTCAACTTTAAATTCCACTCTTTCTTCAACTGCTTCTTATCAATTATATTTTCACCCTCTCTACATGGCAGGGAAATCTCTCTAAGATACTCATTTCATCTTTTTATAGGGCAGGTGTCCTCTTATTACAGGCCCTAAGTACAAGGAATATCCTCCAACCACACTTAACATTTGCTTTTATATATATAGTATTCTAGTCTTCTAGAGTTTGCTAGCTAGTGGTCCTCTGCGAAGACACTAAAATCATTTTATTGTTAAAAATTAATATATAACATTAATATGAAATGTTAGTGCTAAAAATCAACTTAATATACAACAATACTAACATGAAAAGTTGATATTAAAATGTATATATATATGAAAAAATGCACACATTAAAATAAGTAATTATAAATTTTAAAATATAATTTAGTCTTATCTACTGTAACACGGAGATTAAAATATATGTAATTAAATAATAAAAAAAATATTCATTAGTAAAATTTGAAATTTGTGTAGATTATATTTTTTATATTAAACAATTATACATCATATAAATATTTTAAAAGGAAACGTGTAAGGAATCCAAGGCTCTACTCAAACGATATGTATTATATTATTCTCATTCTCATGCCTTCTGCTTCTCCAACCAGAGATATCTTATGGAGGTTTCAATAAGAGTTATTTTTTTCTTTTTTCCTCGCAACAATCCACAAGAAGAAGACGGAAATCTGTTTGACGTTTGTATATTAATTACCACTTTGAAATAGCTAGCAGTGGAATATAACATTGGGGACCTCCTAACCCCTCAACCCTAAAAATGATAAATAATATAAACATACATATTCATGGTTCCAATTTATACATAATGTGGGATGAATATATGTACTAATGTATACACGGAATAATTCTCTACAGATATAAGTTAAGGTTTAAATTTTCTTATTATTCAATTAACCGATGCATGCTTAAGTTTTTGGAAGTGAAAACAACATGTGCAATAAGCTAGAAGAATCTCGCAAGGCTGCCTATATTCAACTTTTGAAGGTGCCACCAATTTACATTAATTTATCAATGTTATCAACTTATATATTAATGCATATGTTTAATGTCAATGATTAAGCAACTAATATTTTGAATTTTATTTCATTTTTCTGCTCTCTCTATATATAAATTTGGCTTTGAATCGAAGATTTTTCAGCTCTGGAAATTATTTGATTATTGGTCTCTCTACAAATACTCTCGTTCACTTTTCCAAAGGGTCAAGAAGCCAATGAAACGATGAAAGGAAACTTCCTTTCTCTTTTCGTGCCTTTCTTGCTATGGACAACAAAAATAATTACAGTTTGCTGGGTATTTGATATCTGCGTAAGATTTGTTTCTATTGCGGGTCCATGTATCTCAATGATCGATACTAGTTATTTACAAAACTAGTAGATATATTGCGAGTTGGAACCCCATTACAGATTAAAAAAAAAATACCTACAAAACCGTAGCTTATTAGACTTGAAATTCAATACAGGCATGAAAACAACTAAACAAGCTATATACCGCCGAATTTAGGGGATACAGATCCTAAGATTTGTTTTTATATATCTTGTGACAAGATAGAGATCTTTGAAACATATATACCTGTGTTGGGGGTGAAATGTGAACAGAGAAAGGACGTTTCAATTCATTCACGTCTCTATTACCAATCTCGCATGTACATGTATATTTATATAATATATATATTTCAATGATCATGTGATGTTGTTTTGGATTTGTTGCACTACCTAGCTAGGTCTCTATTTACACAAAGGAAACTCGTGCAGCGAGAAGGTCTTTGAAATAATACATTGAATTCATCTGTCCGATATTATATTATATATCATATCATTATTTCACGTCCAATACATCAGTTTCTTTTTTTTTTTTTTTTAAGTTTACAAGGGGAGAGATTTCGAACTTAGAGTAACCTTACTTAACCTATATATATGTGTATATTGAGATATATACCTATGGAGTTTTATATGAATATGAAAAATATTATTAGGATACACTGAATAATTTCTTGTAAGTATAATGAATAATGCATTGGGTCCATACTGAACTTTGACATATATAGAGAGTATGGATATGACCTGCGATATATTGATATGGTACAATGTTATAATATTTATAAGAGAAAGGGGGAGAGAAATGCAAAATGATAACAAAGTACCAGCAAGGCATCCTTTTCTGATACGTTTGGAGGTTTCCCAATTTAGTTTTATTGGCACAAATTATGTCTAGATTCTATTTGTCTGCTTAAGGGCAAAAACTCTTACGTAAAAGTAACCAAGTGCGTGAAATGAACAATATATTTTTTGTCGTCATATTATCAGACAAAAAAAATAAAAGTGTGAACCTAAGGAGTTCAATTACGTTATAAATATTGATAAAGAATAAAAATGTCTCCCATAGCCTGAGAACATGTGTATATAAAAATTTTTTATTTTTTCTTAAAAACAAGTAAAAGAAAGGTAATGAAAGGACCTCTAAATCTCCATCTCAACACTATTTTTTTTAGACTTTTTCTATTTATCTACTGATTTAAACATTAGAAACTCTCTTTCGAGTCAGCCCCTAAAAATCCCCTGATCCTGCATTTCTTTATCCATAAGTCTTACTCCTCACTTTCATATTATGAATTTCCATCATTAGAATAAAGTGATTTATTGCTCAAAAATTCTCTCTCCCTCTCTCTCTCTTTTTTTTTTTTCAGCCAAAAAACACCAAATATAGCTACAAAATTCACTCACAAGCCTCTATGTGCTCCCTAAAATTTTCAAGTTAATGGAAATCTAAAAATCTCAACATCCAACGAAGATCCAAGTTATATCGAAAATTGTCAAAATAATGCTCGAATCATCATCACTTACAAGAGGGCGGTTGAACGCCGTCAAGAACTCCACGCATCAAATTAGTCCAATTATAATAAGATTTTCTTGTGTAATAATTATAATTATAATAATAATAACGAAATCTAAATCATACTATAATAAAATTTTCTTGAGCAAGAATAACAATAAAAGTAAAAATTGAAGTGTAATTTAGGATTATATGAAAAATTAGTAAGAACATTTTTGTCTATCAACATACTCCTCTCTCTTACATTTGTACTATACTAATTTTTTAACTACGTGCATTTCACGTTGTTAACAATAATTTATTTTAGCAAAATCATCAATATTTGAAATATTTTTATATAATTATATCTTTAAAATAAGAAATTATTTAATTTTTATATTTGTGTAATCTTTATGAATTTGGAATGTTATTTATATTTTGATAAATTAATTCTTTTAAATATTTGATTTTATATTAAAAATGTAATATTTCTTTTTATTAGTATTTGATCTATAATTGAAAAAAAAATTATTAATTTTCATATTAATTAATACATTTTATAACATTTTAACAATTTTTTATTTTTTGAAATCAATAAAAAAGTAAAAATTAAACTAAAATAGAATTGTAACCATAAGTTCAAACTCCAATCAAATAATAGAAACTTTTAACACCTAATAATAATCTAATAAATATTAATATTTAACTTTTATTAAAGTTTAGGACAATGGTAAGTTAAATACAAAAAAATAATAATCAAGAATAGTTAATCTTTTCATATTAAAAATCATCAGTTCGTTTTTTTTTTCTTTTAAAATTTCAAATTGAAGTTAAATACGAACAATAATTTTATTATGTAATATATAAAAAAATATTATTTTTTTATATATTTATATGATCCTTCACATCCTTAAAAAATATATATATAATACTATGATAATAATATCAATAAAACATGTATTAAAAAAAATATATCAATGAGATAGTGTGTGCAATTATCAAATCATAAATTCTTTGATTAATTAAATTCATATATTTCATTTTTTAAATTCTTTGATTTCTCCACCATTAATCACGATATAGACTTCCTTTCCTCAAAAAATCTTTGAACTTTTCTGCTATAATACAAAAGGCCAAAAGGCAAGTATTTAGATATCTATAAAATTTGTTGCAAATTATTTTTGAATATAATAATAATAATAACATCATTATCATCAAAATACTTGAATTAACATTAAATAAAAATACAATAACTTTAAACTCAAGAATAAAAGTTAAAATTGTATAAACTAATTAACACATATATATAAGTTTACAAATATAGAATATGTGTTACTATAATAGCACATAATTAATTATTTTTATCTATTAATATGTTCCTCTCCTCTTTCGAACAGGAAAATCCAAAAAAAAAAAAAAAAGTTAAACAAAATGTAAGGGCCCTCTCTGGGTAAGCTTACTACTATCACAACTTTAACAGGTGGCCCGGCCCAGACTCTACCCTACCACAGTTTATTGGACTTTGATTTTTTTTTTTTTTTTGGTTTGCCAAGTAAATAAAAAAAAACTATTCAGTTATTGTTTTTGATTGTATTGTTATATTTTGCAACATGCTTTAAAGTGGGCAACTCTATCTTCATGTAGTCTTTAGCTGCATCAAATTCAAATATGAAAGTGGATGAGTGACAAACTTTTCAACTTGCAATATTGGACGTTCTAGTGGTATACACATTTTCTTTCAATAATTTTTATCCTTTAAATATGTAGTTATTCGAATGATTAATAAATTTACTGATGGCTTTAATTTTGTAATATACGGCAGATAATGACTAAAAGGAGAATAGCTGTAAAAAGAAAATCAAAATTATGGTTGAGATTGAAACTTAGATATAATATGTGTAAGATACCCAATAAGAAGATCCAAAAAAGGACCTACAATCAACTTACAAAATGCCACTTCACATTAATTCCAGCTGGAGTATCCCCTAAAGTGAATGAATTATTGGGTTAGTGTGTCGATTGGTAAATGGGAATCTAGCTAACAACATTATTCATCATCATTATGCCCCGTTGGTCAAGATCAAGACAGCTCTTACTGTTTCCACTAATATTATACTGTACATAGTTAAAGTGGCCTCATCATTACCAAATTAAATCACTGTTTTTTATCTTAATCTACACAATTATATTGATATGCTTCTTTTAATTACTTGTCTTCATTATTTTGGCATTTTCCTTTCTTCATTTTTCTTACATTAAATATTAGAATACTCTAAATTATTTTTCATGAAATTGTTAATTTCTGAGCATAATTAAGCATAGATTTATAGAATTTACTCTTATATGGAAATAATTAGGCTTGTGAGGTTTGAGCTTGCTATCTATATTGTCAATATGGTGATGATAAAAGGCTCTGGTGATGGCAACATTTGGGGAGAATTAAGCTCTGAGCTCGGAACCCCGTCAAAAGATTTGGCCACCACCCTCTATTTTTTTTTTTTTTTTTTTTTTTTTTTGCTATTGTACTCTGCTTCGTCAAGCTTGATTTGTCATTTTCATGATTTTATAGTCTGTCATCCATTAACGCATTTCTCTTTCTAGCCACCTTCAATTCCTTTTCTTCGTTTTTTCTAACCCATAAAAAAAAATTATATGGAATATAAATTATTCTACCATTATGTGACTGGTTGATTCACGACTCTATAACACTGATAGTTATGTTTGAAACAATTGTCTTATACTATAAAAATATCTGTTTCCCACTTTTATAGCCAAATAAATTGACTGGGGGAATCAAATTACACACAATTATTGAAATTTTTATTTATTTATTTCTGCATCAGTGATTACTTTTAAAAAAAGAAAAAGAAAAAGAAAAAGAAAAAAAAAAAAGTGCTTGATGACAAACTGAATTCCCAGCCAGCCAGGCAAGATAAAATTTTACCTTTGGGTTAGATATGATAAACCTAGGTTAGCAGTATCAGTTGAAATGACATAAATTCAACCTTTTAATATCTAAAAACAAAATTCTCTAAAATAGAATCTATCCTACTTGCACAAGTGCAAGTTCTTCGTCAGCAGTAAATATTATTATACACAACTAAGAATTTCATGGGGTTGGGTTGAATGAACAACTATCCCAGTCTGAACGTTTGGGCTTAAAGATTTAGGATCCACACATGTTAACACGAAGAATTCAATAGTTTCCTTGATCCAATTTGACCCTTCTCCCTTCCAAAGATGTCGACAAATCAAGAGCAGTTTGGGCCAATGGCACAAGCAACCGATACTTCTAGGCCTCAATTGGTACAATATAACAAAGACTCGGAGACATTGCATAGTTGCCTCCTTATTAGTGATGGTTGGACCCCTGAACATATCACAACTTTGTATATAACTAAATATATTGTAGGCATAAGAAAACTATGTTAATTTCTAGAAATCACAAGAAAATGACATCAAAGGAAGTTCGTTGTTATTGTTTGGCTTATTTTTATAAAAAAAATTTTAAAAAAAGAGAATAATATAATATTGTCGCATTACTCTTTTCATATAGAATAGAGAGCTGCGTATACATTTGGGGTAATTAAATCGAGATTCTATTAAATTAACCGAGTGAACAAGAAATGAATGCTTAATGTGGCGAAGGGAAACAATATTTCCTTCTTGGTAAGTGGCGAGGGAGACGTTAGAGCCTTGAATTACAATGAGTAAGAAGTGCAATAGGCTGCCAGCTGACAAAACAAAAGCCACCCACATCATTGGCAGTGGGCATGGTAAGTATTCTCATTTGATCATGATACACTCGAGAAGTTCATTCTGCACTTAAGTTGCACGATATGAAGCTTTTATGCCTTCTGTCCATACGAGTTCTCAAGGACTGGAACTCCTGGTCCATATATCAAACGGCAGCGCTCACTGAATGAACCAACCAGTCGAGAGACCACTTCCTTGAAAAACATAGATGCCACCTGCCAAATATAGGCATCAACAAAATCAGGATCCTCAATTTAGTAAAAAAGGTCCTAAACTTCCAAATTCACATGTATTTTTCAGCAAAATATTTGATATATGAATATGAATAGTTGCACATCGTGAAGCCTCTCATTTCTAAATTCATGATGAAGTTGATTATGAGATGGTGGCCATGTTTCCAAAACTTTCTATGGTCCCAACAATCCCTATCTAGAATAGATTGGCCTTTTATAAAACCTGTTATAACTGTCAAACCAAATATTACTAGGATCAAATACAGCAGAAAAATCTAGACAAAAAATCATTCATCCACCAAAAAAAAAAAATAATTATTCATCCATGCAGTAGAATCTATTAAAGAAAGAAATATTTATAGGATAGTGAACAGTGATTTCTCATCCAATTTCATATCCTTTTTTTTATGTAAAATCTTGTTATAAGTTCTGTGTAAATCATTGGTTTCCTCGTTGTTATTAAATCTAGCATGGATTCAAATGTCTGCCTTGCATCTCTCTAATTCTTTGTGTAGTCCAGTATTATACAAACCACAAGGTTTTCCATAGTGATATGCAGTTATTCATGTACAGGGCCAAGCATAAGAAATGTGTCTATAGCATGCATAAATATTTACTCCAAGCTGTGATTTTTCAGAACAAATAGGTTTCTATTTCTAAAGCCCAGTTATCAAAACTTCTTCGAAAGCTAGTGCTTTAGGAATTTCTGAGAGCTAGTGCTTCACAATTTTGGTTAGAAAAAGACGCACTTATGAGTCTCAAGACATTTCAGCAATTTTAGGATATGTTTTTTTGGACAACAGAACAAATACATGCTATTTGAAAGTAAGCAAGGGATCTATGCTCTAGAATGTGATTTTTCATTACAAAATGGTCAAATAGTCTTGGTTTCAAGTTTCAACAACTTTTTAGAAGTGCTCCTTTACATGAATGTTTTTAGAGTTGCAATTTCATCAACATTTTACTAAGATGCATTTATAATGTTAGTATAAAACACAGATCACATTTTTAAGTTTTAAAATCATCCAATTAGTCCAATATCGTTGATGATGCAAGTGGTGACATTAGTTTCCATAGCAATCAGTAGTTTTTTCCCCCGACAGTCTGATACACTAAGCACATATACGAGTAGTGTAACTTGCTTTTTGAGAGCGTGTAGGGCCATCCTCTCTGCAAATTGTAATTGTCTTTTGCAAATTGCTTTCAAAAACACAATTTTCAATTTCTTTAGAAGCAATTGAATACATTAGCACTTTGCTAAACTATATACTAGAGCATGTAAAAATAATGCACATATGGCTGACTGATGTTGAATATCTCAAAGTATCACTTAGATTACTTCATATGTAATTTAACATAGAATCTCTCAGTTTTCATGATTATTGTTGTATATCAGAGTTTTTATAAGATTAACACCCGCCGTTAAACAAATAAAAGCTAAAATGTGTATATCTCTCAGTAATTCACAATAAAACATTTAAAAGAAAGAGATGTGAATGTTACCTGTCTATAAAGTGGTGACTGGAACTTAAAATCCACAAAAAAGTAAAGGTCACAAGTTCCTGGAACTGGTCCAGGGTTGAATTCCCAAATGTTTATCAAATGATCAAAAATTGAACTATCTGACACAGTAGTCTGGAAGTAAAGCAGAATTAGTAAAAAATTATCAACAACCATGCCAGAAGAAATTTTAATGAACTATAAACTTTAATAACAATATGTCAATAGCGCATTAACAAAAATAAAGATAAATCCATATGAACAATTGCAGATGTTAAAACTACTACAGATACAAGGCCACTATATCTGAAGGAATTAACAATTCAGGTCCACATAAGCTAAAGGAACCACAATCAAGCTAGCATAAGCTTGTTACCAAGGATCATGCATCAGAGGCTGCTACTTAACTCAAGCACATTCATTAGAACAACAGGTTGCTGCACAACTATAAATTTGGAACTTCATAAATATGTTAAATCATTCATCTAGGCATCCAGTTCTAGCATCAGTATCATCAAATCTTTAAACAAGAAGAGGGAACTGAATTACCTTAACTAACTTAGGTCTGTTTAATTCAACATGAGAAATATAACTCTCCACCAGAAATTTAAAACCAATCTCTAGCTCAGCATCAAATGACCCATCTGGATAACGTTTGAGAATCTCCGATCGCTGACACCACGGTACAAACCCATGATACAAATCAACAGCTGCAACCACATCAAATAACTGCTCTGGAGAATACCTGATAACAAAATTCGTATCAGCTCAACGTGTAACAATAATTACAAAAAACAATCCTCATAAAAAGGGGATTAGCTAAAACTACCCTAGAACACGCCTTTCTTCATAGACCCTGGATAAAACTCCACCTTCCTCTCCATCACCGCAACCAAGAAACTGTCTTCTTTGAGCAACACTAGCATTATAATTATACAAGCTTCCCAATATGAAACAAAAATTCTTCTTCTTCCATTCAATTACTTCACAGAACGAAGGGGTTGTGATGCCAACAATGCTACTATAACATCGAATCTGATCAAATTTAGAGTTATTTTTTGCAAACTTAGTCAAATATTTAGCGGCATTTTTACTCGTCAATAAGGATCGAACTGCTTTTGAGGTCGACATAAGTGGCGACATTGTAAATATAGGCCAAATTTGACCCCAATTATTGAAGAATCAAAAGAACTGGAAAAGAACCGAAAATTAAAAAATTTCAGAGATTTAGAATATTGAAGAGATGATTTGAAATTTGAAACCCTAAGAAATGTACCTTGTTAAACAGGAAACCCAATTGAATTTTCGATTGTACGGAAAGCGAAACGGAAGATTATGCTCGCCGTTATAAATTAGGGATTGGAGTAGTATTTTGTTCTCGAGTCGTGCAACACTTACATTCCTAGAAACGAAATGGAAAAGACAAGAAGTTATTTCCGCCAACGAACCAGGCAGCTTATTTTATTTTTATTTTTATTTTCTGTAGGCTTGCGTCGCGTGATGGTGTTGCCCTCCCATAGGGGCCGTTTGGCATTGCGAATTGTGATCGAGTTGGGCAAAATATTAATCAAATTGAGCAACTATTATGATGGTTATCAAACTGCCCGTTTTCACATTTTGTAAAAAGGAAAAAATAATTTTATTTAGGTGGGATGTTGATTTTAATTGAGTTTATAGTATTTATTAAATATTAAAATTAATAAAAATAATTATCTTAATAATTAAAATTTAACTATTTAGATAAATTAAAAATTAAACTTTTTTAAGATAGCTGAATTTTAGATTAAATGCGTAATTGATTTTAAAAAATTAGTGGACAAAAATATTTTTCACTTTTACTAATAATAACAAATCTACCTACTTATAAGTTTATAAACATTTTTGCTAACAATAATAAATCTATTTATGAATTTATAAGCAGTTTTTAAATTGTATTTTACCAAATACAAACATAAAGTCAATTGCTTTTGAAAATATCACTTTTAAGAATATAATTTTTCTCCATATAAAAAATTATTTTCATAAATTGTACCAAATTAGGTCAAAATCGGATCGAATTAATCTATTGAATTGAAAAAATTAAAGATTTGTCCCAAAAAATGATTAAAAATTGGTGAATCGGTTGAATAAGATTAGTTTTTCAACTTGAATGGGTCAATTTTTTAATTTTTTTAAAATTTTTTAATTTTTTTAATTTTTTATCAAAACGACATTGTTTTGAGTTTAAAAAAATTAAGAGAATTTAAGTAATTTCATTTTAATTTTATCCAATGTCAAAATCATGATCCTATTACATGTTATCCTATTGCGTGAGTAAATGTTTGAACAAGTAAATGTTTATAACTTACTATATATATAATTTTTAACTTAATGTAATTAAATTAGCACTGTAAAAAATTATGCCTTTATATAAATTCTTGATTTATCCATAATTACATTATATTTATTTTTATCATATATATAATAAATGTCAAATTATATATATATATATATATATATATATATATATATATATATATATATATATACCTGTTTTTTTTTATTTAATCGATTTGATTTCAATCAAATTTTTAATTTTTAATTTTTATCGATTCTTTAACTTGTCTGGTTATCAACACATTGATTTTTATTACTATTATTTTGTTTCTAGGAAAAAAAAAATCTACACGTGTTTGTTAATACAAAAATATATAAAGAAACGTTCTTTGAATTTTTCTAACCCACTCGATATACATTGGGATTTTTCATTGTTTAACGGTAAAGATAAATAAGATCTTTCTATCCCACCAAAATATATATTGAAATTTTTACTCTCTATGTTTTTACTATATTGAATTGGTAGATGCATTAAATTTAGGTAAGTATTGTAAACAAAACAATAAGATATCAACAATTAAGAATTGGGCTTTTTGTCTATTTTCACTTACTCGAGGTCAACTAGGTGCGGAAGCCTTTGTTATTAATTTTATTAATGGTTCTATCTTACCCCAGAAAACTCTCTCCTAAGTGCTAGTTCAGTACCATGTTTATCCATAATACGTATTAATATTTCAAAACCGCAATTGTAAGCATATTCTAAGTTTTATAATCATACAGAAGGCGAAGTAACAATCTCCCTACATTCACAAGGAAATAACCAACTCAATATTCTTTCGTGATACTTGAAAAAGCTTGCCAGTCTCTCATTGTATTAGAAAAAGAAAAATTAAAACCTCATCAATAATAATCTAACAAAACAAAAACAAATGCTTCAGAATATTTGGACTTTATGCAAAACATAACAATAAGCAGTACTTGAGAAACTAGTTCAATAAATAGCCGCAAGACGGATGCAAAGCCTGAAACTACTTCGCTTTCCAAAGTGGACGCTCATGCCGAGTCAGTGGCAAATACCAATATCACCAGAAGTACGTAGAAAGCTATCCAGTCAAACCCAACAACGAAGCAAAAATTCACAATGTGTGCTGCAGTTGGATTCAACCTCTATAATGTTTACAAAGCGAAACTCAAGAAGAGTCTCATACCAGATCAAGTAATGCAAATTATATACTTTGATTGTTTAGAGAAGCCTTCTCTAGCTTCTGTTTTGCTAAGCCAACAATGTTCCCTCGTTACCTACATTACTGATCAAAATGCAATTAATGACCATTGTAGCCTAAATACACACCTTCATCACTGAACAAAATCAGCCCAATATATAAATATCTGCTACGAACACACATGCATGTATACAGAGAGAAATAAAAGACACGTATACCACTGTGACAGCATTTGTCACAGCAGCATCAAATTAATGCCAATATTTATTTGCTGTAACCATATGAACAAATGCGTTACTCAAAAATAGCCCATTTCCACCATACTAATCCATCTTCAATCTCTACAAGTATAGAAAGTTAACAAAATTCCTCGAGTCTCTTGGCAGGTCAAGAGAACACAGCCATCCAAAACAAGCTAGCCAGGTTAATTAATTACCAGATCACTGGTGCAAGTCCTTTTATCTTGCGACAGAAATACACTTCTCAGTAGCATCTTCTATCACAGGAGGCTTGCCAGATGGAACAACCTGCAAGGGCACTCAGACATGTATAAACTGGGTCTACAACATTGACGTTAACACGTTACATGAACTCGTGTGCAGAACCATACATTACCTGGTCATTACTTGAAGTACTCATCGTCTGAGTTTTCATCCTTTTTGAACTGCTTGTACTGCTTATCTTTTCACCTTTAGTATCTTCATCAACAAAATTCTGATCTGACACCTCTGTAAGAACAAGAGCAGTGTAGATATTTTGACATCAAAATGATGTTGCTCGAAGCATGCAAACATTTTTATACTTCACAATCATAGTCTTAACACTTGAAGCATTTCCTAAAGACTATCGATCAATGACAAGTTGACAACATTTACACCATTGAACAAAAACTTTTGATTTAGAAATAGTGAAATTAATCAAAATATAAATGTATGCAAATCCAGAAGTCGCATTTTTTCAAACTTTTGTTCTTCAAATTCATGGATTTTCATTGCAATATAAACTATGCTTTTTAGCTGAAAAATATTAGCAATTATATATTTCTAAGCCCCATATATAAATATCACATAGTGAAAGAAGGGGGATGACAATGACATGGACTTAAAAGCAAATATATGGATAAATCAAAGATTGAGGAATCAGTTAGGATAATTCACTGAAGTCATGCAGATTTGGGAGAAAGACCGTTGCCAACACAACCAAAATAGAATCTTCTAGGTAACACACAAAATGTTATTAACTAAGATTACCTGTGTTGCTTTCAACCAGGCTATGATGACACAAATAGCAGTGGCATAGATAAGAATGTTTTGAACAAGTTGTGGTGCTGGACAGTGCCTTCTTCCCGTTTAAGTTAGTTCCTTGACTTTGGGATCCAGCACTTTCTTGAGGTTTTCTTGTATACCTAAAATGCTGGATCCATGGACTTATCAGAAGGCCATTGGGTTCATTTGTTGTGTTTACTTGTGAATCAGGTCTTTGAAAGTTAACTTTCTGCCAGCAACCACTTCGAAGAACCTTAAACTGGAAAAAAAAAATTGAAATAGAATAAGACAACAAATTAAGGAGGACAATTTTCATCAATAAATACAGTACTTCCTCGTGTCCCTGCAAAAGCATGATTTCATGCATAATTGGAATGGCATTAGGCAAACATAAGAGAAAAGTTCCCAACCTGACCAGATGGAGCACGAGTGTTACAAAGTACTTGGTGGGATGGTTTTGGATCTGACATTTCCTTTTGCAACGGCTGAGCAAGAAGATCCATGGAATTATACAATTGGTTAACAAATGATGCCTCCATGGATTTGAGGTAAAGACTATGCTTCTCGTCTGTCCATTCTGTAGAAGTAGAATCTGTCTTCGGGAAATCCTGATATTTATAGTTAAAATTATGATCAGAATCCTCCAAAAAGCTAAAAAAATTTGAGACATGGATTAAGAATGGGAGTTTGGTTTCAAGAGTTCATTGCTACTAAATTTAAATTTTTTATTTTTTGAAAAAATCAATATGTAATGGCCAGATAAAACAGTACAAAAGTGATTATGATAAGCACCAAAGGGCACAACCAGTCCAGCTTCTCAAAAATTTCCATGCATGTATGAACTCAAACTATGCTACTATATTGCAATGAGAAAAATTCTTGCAAGTTGGTCATATATTACTGCTGGCACTTGATCAACTTTTTCTGTAAAGACCAATAATGGTACAAGACTTTTTCTGTAAAGACCAATAAGGATTTTAATTATAAGAGCAATTCTACCAGACTTTAAATTGAACACTTCCAATCCCCCTCCCTCCTCCTTTGTCGAACTCTAACTGAACCAACATGGAAATAAAAAGAAACTAGAAAGGGAAATCTATTGGATATGATAATTTTTCAATAAAGATATATCAAAAGCATCAATATAGAGTCTCCATAAACTCAAGCAGTACACTCTACAGTAATCTAGCTTCTGGTTAACTGCTTCATTTGTGCACTTTTCCGGCTTATGAAAAGCATTACGTAATATTATTGAATTTTCAATGATCATAATTTATAGTTCAATTATGTTGAGAGTCATGCATTGCCATAGACTATGCTTCTAGCAATAACAATTTCAAGTGCAAGTGAAACTATCTTAAAATACATAGTTGCAAACGTGAATCTTATAATCTTCATTCTCCCATAACTGGAAACAAGAATATTTCAACATATATATAGAACTACATTTTGATGATTACATACGAAAAAACTATCTTTCTTGGGATGACAAATAGCAGAAATCTTAGAAATTAATCACCAGATTCTTTTATTAGATAACAAATTTACAAATTGTCATCAGCTAACCACCACTGTCTGTTTAACGGAGAAAAACGACAACTCATTTTACTAACAAAAAATTATTTAAAAATACTTGTTGTTTGATAAAGCATTACGACCAGCCATTTTCCAAAAATTAGGCAGGTTTTATGACAAAACAACACGTTATACAATAAAAATAACATGCCATTCGCTAAAAGGGGGCGTCGATGTTAGAGAGTTTAATAGGGGAAATTACCATACTACTTTAATAAAGCAAAAGCGAAGTGTCATTCAATGAGCAAACTAGTACAAAAGTTTGTTGTATCAAAACGATAGGTTAATAGATGAAGCAAAAGGACAGATCCTTTTGATAAGGAAGGCCATAGATCATCCATCAAAACGAAATTCAAGAGCGTATTATCTCAAAAAAAAAAAAGGAAAAAAAAAAAGAAATTCAAGCACGAAAAAATATAATTTAATTTATTTCATAGCAAAATTAAAAAAAAAAAAAAAAAAAAAAAGCAACTTCTTCTTCTTCAGAAAAAAAAATTATATTTTTCCCCAATTAGTTTCGTATAGTTATAATAAGCATCGCTCAAGTCTCTTACCTGTGGAGGAAACTCGGTACCAGTTGACCCAGGGCCAGATGATTGTGAACTCGTCCGAGTTTCACTTCTGCAACCTTCCATATCTATATCTTGACCAAATCTGGAGAATTAGATGCCAGATTTAGAAGCACAAAAACTGAGAGAGAGAGAGATATAGAGAGGAGAGAGGGGAGAGAGCGCTGGGTTGGGGAGAGATGCGATGAATTGGAGGTGGCGTTGGGGACAAAAGAACGTTACAGTTGTCACCGCTTTTACACGTGTCATTTGCCACGTCATATAAAGAAACTGATTTATCGCCAAGGAGAGAAGCAGATATTTTTTTGTGTTCGTCGAAAATATCTCGCCTTGACTTGAGAGTTAAGGTTACGTGGCGCTGGCTATGCACTTTTATTATCAACTCCGCTTCCCGCGCTTCTTTTAACTTGGTGCTGTTTTTGTCCTTATTCTCCTATTTTTTTCCTCGCACAAAATACGGAATAAAATAAAAAAAAAAAAATCAGGGATTTCCTTTTTGAAATCTTCTAAAATTCCCAACAGCTAAGGGCAAAATGGACAACTTCCCCATGCTACCCAGTCTTCAGATTAATAATGGACGACAGTGAAAGCGAATAAAAATTTATCAATTAATAGAGGGGCAATAATTAATTAACTAAACTTTGTTCGCTGATAAAATAAATAAAAAATTTATGACAAAAGCATTTAATTATGAACCACAGTTTGTCGATTAGGATAATAATATGGACCTTAGAGCCAATTGATGAAAGAAACATACTCGTACGACACCGTATGACTAAAGAGTATGTTCTCAATTTAAAAAAAAAAAATCTACTTCTTGAATAAGTCAAGATGCATCTTTATGTTCCATCAATATATCTAGAATTTTTTTTTTTCAGAGCTGCTTCCAATAATCAAACTCTACCTCATGATATAAAAATCAGAGTCCCATATTGATCCAACTAAATATGTTAATGTAATCACGGAAAGTAAGTTGCAACGAAAAGTATTACAAAATCATGGATGAATTAGGAAGATTTCAATTGAATACGCAAATTCATCATGTCAATGTATATTGTATAGTTCACAACATTCAACAATCATGTGGTTAAAGACCAGTACAGCAGTACAGGTCTGGTGGTCATATGCCCTATTAATTAACAAGGCATATACTTGGTGGATGCCAAGTTTGCCCCTTCCCCCTTAACTACTAACATCTGTAACTCTTGCGAAAAAAAATATATATATATATATACCAGTACAGCAAAAATACACAAAAAGCTTGTACTTTAATATACAAAATTGTATTAACAATGCCCGATCTTGACACAGATAAGCTCCCAAAAAAAATGTATGCCAGTTGAATTGGACTATTTACGACTTTACATTATCAAGTCATTCTTGGTGCAAGAAATAAATGAATAGAACCCAAGATTACATCAACTCTTGAGCTGATGTCCTTATTCGTGTCTGCACAACAAACTCTTGCCAATTCTGTCTTGTTTAGTTCTTCCTTTTGTTGGTTAACTTGTGAAGAAACTTGTAAACTATTGGAGACTAAGTTTCATGAGCCTGCTCCTCTTCTGATACCAGAGTCTCTTGTAGGTCAATCCTACCTGCACATTTGAAGAAAGAAACAGCATTAAATTGATCCCACTAATACCAGCTCCTGCATGTTTAAAATCAAGAACTAGGTTGAAATATTTTACTCTGCATTTGTGGCTCAGGTAATATATCCAAAATGTAAAGAAAATGAAAAATCTATCATCCAATTAAAGAACCCTTTTGTACAGATTTATAAAAACTGTTACGATCAATCAAGTATAAAAAATAAAATCTCTGACAAGGTCATAGTGCCGAAATAGAAATTAGCTCCTTAGAAAATCAAATAATGACAAAAGGAAAAGGTGCAAGCCTATGACCAAATTAAGGATTAGTTTCTTTCTTTCAAGAATTAGATGATTTATTATGTATCATATTCTACTGCCTGCAATGGCAAACCAACTCTACCCAACAACAAGTGAACTTTTAGGTTTTGTTTGATGGTGGAGTTGGAGGTGGAGATGTTCCATACCTAACAACGATATGAGAGATGGGGCCTTTGAAGATTCATTTGACTTCACATCTGCATCTGAAATCAGCATGGAAAATTAATAAAACTACCTCTATTAGTTATGCAATGCATCGCAATATGCATTACTATCAACAATTTTCTGTATGAGCATTGGTTTTTTCCAGCAAAGTGATAGAACATTTAAATAACAATAAAAATGCTCAAGCTACGGTAAATTGGCATCCTTATAATATATGATACTATGATGCATTGAATAAATAATAAAAGAAGAACTTCCAAAATTTACATGTAACATACAAAGCTTTGTTGTAGCCACACAAAATCACTTTGACAACTCGTCATATACCAAATAAAAGCAGTCAAAGCTTCAAAACAGTTACCTGAACTTTCCAGTGAGTTAAAGACGTCTGATTTCTTAAAAGTGAATCCAATGAAATTGGTGTCTTTTGATGCCAACATCTGCATTATGGAACAGACACAACATACTGGAATAATTAGCATCATGCCCAAACTATAGGCCAACAGTTGAAAAATGGGTATAAAATGATACACCTGTGTGCAAAATTTACAACTGTAGAAGACAGATAATCCAGAAAGGTTAATAAATAGCTGAGTTAACAATTCCAATAATATGATAATCATGGATGATCAAATTTTTCGTGAAACCTCACTTTCAGTTGAGTATGCCCTTCCAAAAAGGAGAAGAAAGTACTGTAACTGAACAAATGAAAACAGTCTTTTTTAGAGACAACAGGTCCAAAGCTCCACATAGATATCTCAGAAGCCAGAATTCACGAAAATACCATACATAAATGCACCTTAATGGTTTTCTGCTATCTGACCTTGTTAAACATTTTTTTTTAAATCTTAGTTATAGAATGGATATTAACTTAGTTTTATTGGAACTTTTCTCCAGAAATTAGTTTTATTGGAACTTTTCTCCAGAAATAGTAAATTAGAATTCACAATCACACAGCAACATTACCTTCCTCCACGGCCCCACTCTTGGTATTGTGGATGGTGGGCCCTCCAACTGCCAAAGAAACAAAGACTTAGCCAGGATTCTTTTTCATATTGAAGAAGAAGAAAAAAGAAAAACACTTGAAAATGAAAATAAGAACTCACATCTGGAAACTTCTCAAAATTCTGAGTGTCCAAATCTCCATTGACTATAGGCTTATATGCAGCTTCCATTTCATATAGCATATCCCACTGAATGCCTCTGAACCACGGATGTGCCTGAAATATGGAGAATTTAGAATAATAACCAGCTCAAAACACACAATATAATGGTGTCATGTGGATTAGAATATCGCAAAGTTCCACAATCATGCAGCAAATGGCACATGCCAATTATCAAAATAAAGAACATATTGTATGCATATTTTACATCTAGTCCGTTTCATGTTACCAGCATCATCTTTTCATTGAACTTGTGCCTATACTACTCAGAAGTTGACAGGTTATAACAAGCACAAGAACTTCTGAAGTTTTATCTGATATTGGCAAGGAGGAATATTATTATTCAAGAAAAAGTGATTACCTTTAATTCATCCACTCCTCTGGTCCCCAGCCTTGTTTCAACATCACAGAGCAAGTGGCAAATAAGATCTTTGGCCTCATTTGATATCTTTGGTTCATCAGGGAATTTAAGGCATGTTTTCCAATTGATTATCTGATAGAATATAGATATGTTCCCACTTAGCAAATAAAAAGAATGTCAGGCAAGTAACTGAGAACCACAGTTTAGGCACTAGCTGCACTACCTTGCGGCATGTGATCCTGGGATCATCAGAACAGAAGGGAGGATAGCCTAATAGCATCTCATACATGATTGCACCCAGGGACCACCAATCACACTCCATTCCATACCCCTTCTTTAGCAACACTTCAGGTGCCATATAATCAAGAGTTCCAACAGTTGAATAAGCCTAAGAGGAATTTATGTAAATTGGTAATTTGCAACATGTAAAAAATCACTTCTCAAGAAGAATGATAATTGTAAAATCAGGAAACAGAAAAATCTTTGTAAAAAGGAATTTGATATAGTGGCAAATTGCATCTTGGATAAATATATATCTTAATCTCTTTTTTATTTCAACAAGATATATATTTTAGTAAATTAAAAAATAAGACTTTAGGAGAAGAAACTTATAGAGCTAATACCAGTGCACGGCGATTACGTTTCCATTGTTGTAATTTTTCTTTAGGCATCGGCCAAGGAGTTCTGTCATTGCTATAATGTCCCCCAACTTCATTTGTACCTTCTTGGGTAGTAATATCTTCATTTTCCAGCAAAATTGTTGAATATTTATCATCTAGGGGCTTGCACAAGCCAAAATCTGAAAGCTTCAAGTGGCCATTTTTGTCCAATATCAAGTTATCTGGTTTTATGTCCCTGCAACATTCTCAGATTTAAGACAAGGGAAGCTGAGAAATGTAGCTTGTCAGCTAAGCAAGACTGAAGGCAAGAAATATTTTATTGGAATTCTTCTATCTAAATTTCTTCAAAGATTTCCTGGGAATCACAAAATCTGACAAATTTGTGGCCCTCTGAAGCTATCCTTGACCAAAATTATGGTTCAAAACAAACTGACACTCTAGGCACAGCTGCATCTTCTCCATATGCATATTCTTTTCTTGTGCTTACATGAATGAGAACATTTTACACCCAAGAATAGGACATGTATAGTTGGATATGAACTAATAAGAACTTATGCCTGGCATGAACTAAAGGCATGAAGATTGGGCTAAAATATGCTAATTCAGCAGGTCATAGAAGCTTAGCCACAAAATTGCCATTCTAATGTGGACTTGAAAGGTAGATAAACTGAATTGATGCCCTAGAAATTTTGCAGCCACACCACAGGGAAATAAGATAGACTAGAAAAACAAAATAGGAGATCACATAATTATCATACCTATGAACATAATTGTGCTGGTGAATTGAGTGGATAGCTAGAATGCTCTCTGCTATGTAAAAGCGTGCAACATCTTCAGAAAGAATGTCTTCTCTCATCAATAGTGTCATTATGTCTCCAC